>OY986438.1:47032787-47322787 GCA_963920525.1 Dichetophora obliterata | reverse complement strand
TTATTTATTTATTTATTTATTTATTTATTTATTTATTTATTTATTTATTTACTTTATTGCTAAGACTTAACAGGTTTTATATCAAATTTAAAATTGTAAAATAAGATATTTAATCTTTGTATCCAGACATTTGTATCCGGACATCGGCGGAGTCGTGTGACAAACAAGATCTCATACCCAATAAAACACCACTTCAATAAGTATATATATATATATAATATATATCGTTCTGTCTTCCTGAAGCCGGTGAGATCCTGGCTTGACAGCGTGGTTACACGACAAACTAGGTCAACTTCACCAAACTAATTTTCATAAAACAAAGAAACCCAGTTGCGAATTAGGCACTAAGACAAACTAGGTCTTATCGGCCACTTATATTAATATATTGCAAATCGATCTAACGTAGTGTTTCAAGAGGTAAAAAGACACCTAGACACCACAGTACCGTCGATCAATGTAGTCACAATCATAATGAAGATATGAGGCAATTGAAGATCCCAGGTTTAGGTCCATTCAGATTATTTAGATGTTTCTACACGAAAATTATCTATTTTAGGCTTTGGCCCATTTATCCATTTAGATTGTTATATTAATGTATATACAAATCACCAGATGCATCAGATATATGTTTGAAAGAACTTTACATAATCAACGACGGTACTGCAGGTAATCTATAATTTTATGTTTGATTGAGTCAACGGATTCACTTAAGGATATAACATCAGATACAAAATTAAAATCACCGCAAGCGCTTCTAAGAGGTTCATTTTGTAAATAATTAGTTCTACAAAAGTTCATGTGAAGTAACTCAAAAGATCTTCTAGGACGAAGAGGAATACTTAAATATATTTTACTCAATAAATATGGACTGTTGACATAACCATGTAAAAGTTTTATAATCCAACAAGCATTTATCATAATTCTCCGATTTTTTAAAGAAGGAAGACTTAAGAGTTGTAACCGATATTCATAAGGTGGTAAGTGATAATCAGTATTACAATAAAGATAGCTTAAGCAAAACAAAAGAAATTGTCTCTGCACTGATTCAATATCGTCTATGTAACAACCGTATCGTGGGCACCAAACAACTGAAGCGTATTCTAAGATAGGCCGCACTGGGGAAGTGAATAAGGTTTTCGTTATGAATCGATCATTAAACTCTTTTGCCCAACGTTTAATAAATCCTAAAGTACTATTTGCTCTATTTATTATTTTATTTACATGAATATTAAAGCGTAGTTTAGGATCCATTGTTTAGGATCCAAGATCATTGAAAATATCTATGGACTCCAATGGATAACCACAAATTTTAAAGGTACATTTAATTGGAGGTTTGTGCGAGAAAGACATATGCTTACATTTCTTCATGTTGAGGTTCATAAGGTTCGTTTTGCACCAGTTACGAAGATGATCAATGTCGGCTTGCAAAAATGCAGCGTCATTATCATTTTTAAAAGAAAGGAAGAGTTTGACGTCGTCAGCAAACATTAAGATGCTGGAATGCATTATGACAGATGGCAAATCGTTTATAAAAAGTAGAAACAGAAGAGGCCCAAGATGACTTCCTTGAGGCACTCCTGAAGTAACAGGAAACTCGTGTGATTTCTTGAGCTTAAAAAGAACAGATTGTGTTCTATTGCTTAAGTAAGATTCAATGCACTTTACCAACTGTATATTAAATCCAACAAGATGTAATTTTAAGATCAATAGTTTGTGATTTACATAGTCAAAAGCTTTGCTAAAATCCGTGTAAATAACATCAGTCTGCATGCCTTTCCAAAATTTTCTATAGTTTTTGATGTAAATTTAAGAAGGTTAGTAACAGTGGATTTTTCACAAAGAAATCCATGCTGGAAAGGAGACATTAAAGATTTAACGCTATGCGATAGTCGTGATGTAACAATTGCCTCTAAAAGTTTAGGCAAAGCGCTTAATTATGCGATGCCACGGTAGTTATCAATTAAAGACCTATTTCCGGATTTATGCAGCGGAATGATAAATGAATGCTTCCAGGCTGCAGGAAAATAGCAGGATTTTAATGATGAAGTAAATATTAAAGAGATTGGAGTTACTAATTCTTCACAGCAGTATTTTAATATACATGAAGGTATGTTATCAGGACCACTTTTATATGATGATTTAATATTTTTTAAAAATGATAAGACTGTGTTTGTGTCAATTTTTGGGAAATAAATATCCCCAGATTGAATATTGAAAGGATAACTTAAATAATCATAGGACGATGATGAATAAGTCGTCTTGAAAAAATCAGCAAAAAGATTGCAAATACTATTATCATTATCAGACTCAACAGAATTATACTTCATAAAAGAAGGATAGGAATCAATCTTACGTTTTGTGTTAACAAAGTTCCAGAAGGATTTAGCATCAGATTTGATGTTTAATTTTACTTTTGTTAAGTAGATATTATAGTATATACTGTTGGTAACTGTATTTAATCAAGGTATAGCATCCAAGATCGCATATGTTATGTGTTTTTTGATATTTTTTATAGTATTTAGATTTCAAGTTTCTCAGTTTTCTTAATTCATTTGTATACCATACCGGACCCATAGACTAGCAGGTCACTGTTGTCCGCGGCTTCGCCACGGACGTTTTTTTATCAATCTCCTTAACTCCTTAAAGACGGGACAATTTTTTCACACATGTGTTAATTTTTACCTAATTTTGGTTTTGACTAATTTTTATGTGCTACGGTTAGTTTTGCGACATCCGACTTAGTGATGAGATATGGCATATTCGGTTTAGACAATACATATCAAAGAAAACAAAAATGTTTTTTTTTCTTTTGTTTTGTTTTGTTTTGTTTTGGAGCGCCGCTCTGCATTTATATGCATCTCACTTTATGCCTTGTTCGAGGCTCATCATTTTTTTTTGTTGCGCTGTGCTAGCTGAGCACGAAGAGAAAGAGAAAAATAGAGAGCAAAATGGAGTTTATTGAAACTCTCGCAACACAAACGCGTCAAGAGCCAACGAATAAGCAATGCGTCGCAGCTGGGATGATTTCATAAAAAATTTAATACCTTAATTAAATATACTTAATATTAAAATTTCGAAAGAAAAATACCCCTATCTAAATCTGTAGCACAAATATGATATTTTAAAAAATTGTTTATAAAAATCGGACCAGTACTTTTGGAGTAAAGTCGTAACTTAAAATGTTCACTTCAATTTTATATTTATATTAGATAGATTAGATATTAGATATTAGATATTAGATTAGATTAGATATTAGATTAGATTAGATTAGATTAGATATTAGATTAGATTAGATTAGATTAGACAAGTTATTCTTCAAAATCACGTAGTTTGTTTTTTTAAAGTTAAACTCAATAGGCAGTTGAGAATCATAGTACTGCACAGATGGTTTTGGAAAATTTAAAATAATTGCTAATGTTGGATGATGAGAATCTTTGGGTGTAACCAGAGGATCTGATTTAGACACAGAAGCGATATTGCTGTCATCAAAAAACACCAGATCAAGCAAACGATTATTTTTGTTAAGTTGGAACAGGCCTTGGATTGAGAGCTCGTTTAAAAAATAATTATCGGATGAACTTTCAGACGAAGGTAAAAATATTCCAGAAATTTCAGAACAGCAGTTCCAAGAAACGTTTGGCAGGTTAAAATCTCCATTTATTAAAATATGATCATTAGATTGCAGTTTTGAGCAAACTTTACTAATAGAAGCCAAATGTTTGCTATAAACATCTAAGGTAGAGAGGGGAGGAATATATGAGCATGTAATAAAAAGGCTCAAGGAACCAAACTTAACATGAACACAACAGAATTCAATGTCCAAGGATTCTGGAATTAATAACTCTTCAGAGAAATGTGTCGCTTTGACTGCAATCAACACACCCCCACCTTTAGAGCAAATACCAGGAATGGAGTATCTATCTTTGCGGTATATGTTAAATTTGTTGCACAGAATTTCAGTATTTAGAGTGTTAGGTTTCAGCCAAGTCTCACTAAAAGCAATTATATTAAAGTAAAGGTTGTGACTCAAAATAAATATATTATTTAGTTTTGTGTTAATGCCACGAACGTGGCTAAAGGATAAGGAACTGAAACAACAATCTAGTTTTTTTGATTCTTGTTAAGAAACGGAAAAGTAGCAGAGGAAATTGTCCCCTACTTTTTGTTGGTAGATTTTTTCCCAAATTGACGTTCGTATGAAATATTACCTACACGTTCACATCCATAACTCAAAAACTATTAATCGGGTTTAATCGCCAGTAGGCACGTTGGAAAGGTGAGCTCATTTTGATCAATTTATATTGGTCCAACGGTTCAAAAGTTACGGGCATTTTTGTCCAAATTTTGGAGCATTTTTCCATTTTTTTTCATGATTTTGTCCAAGAATATTACTTTCATGGCCATTTTTTTGGCTCAATTTTTTTGACTTACGAAACTTACGAACCTTACGAACCTTACGAACCTTACGTTATGACTGGACTGATTTGCGCTTTACATTATTGGCATATTTTTTCACAGGGTGCACACCCTGTGTTATGTTTGTTTATTTCTTTTTGTTTTTAGTTTCTTTATAGACTTCTTTATTTTTGTTTGTTTATAATATTCCAGTGTATGCTAGGATATAATAGGTTGATAGATACTTTATTATCTCTTAATTTGAATTTTTGTAGAAAAAAAAATAAAAAGGGGAAAAAAATCAAGAAGTTGGTTTTATGTGTTATTTTGTTTTAGCAATATCGCATGAATTAATCAACCGAATTCGATAAATTTGGGCTTAAACTCTTCGTTTTGAATTGTAAATTGAATTAATAAATGGATTGAGCCAAAAAATGGCCATGAAAGTAATATTCTTGGACAAAATCATGAAAAAAATGGAAAAATGCTCCAAAATTTGGACAAAAATGCCCGTAACTTTTGAACCGTTGGACCAATATAAATTGATCAAAATGAGCTCACCTTTCCAACGTGCCTACTGGCGATTAAACCCGATTAATAGTTTTTGAGTTATGGATGTGAACGTGTAGGTAATATTTCATACGAACGTCAATTTGGGAAAAAATCTACCAACAAAAAGTAGGGGACTCGATTTTAACGATAGATGTATGGTTCCTTTGGCAAATTTTAATGGAATAACCCAAATACGGAAATCATAGGGAAATTGGTGAATTTTTTCACTCCCTACAAATCGACCCGCCCTAATATATATATAGATGTATGTGCAAGTTGATCAAAGCTGTTTATTTCTATATATATTGATTAATTTAAAACTCTTGGCTAAAGATAACTTCAAAAGTTAGAGCTCACAAAAACACGTCTAAACGGTAAGAAGAGAACGATCGAATAAGCAAAATTTTCGAAAATTATCAAGAACTCCTTCCTTTAAGAAAACAATTGATTGAAATCAAGAGCACTGGAACTAAGCAAATTTTTCTTAACGACATTTGTGCTTTATTTTTTTAATACTAGAAAAATAAAAATTAAATTGCGAAATTTATGCAATTAGAACTGAATTTGAACTGATAGCCTTTTGCTTGGTTAAGGTATATAAATTTTTTACTCCTTGGTAGATAGGATTTTTAAAATATTTTACTGAGATATTTCTTTTTGTTTGTTTTAATTTTTGTGAAATAAAAATATCTCGCTAGCTTGTTTCATACAACAATTGTTTTCAAGTTTTTTACACTTTAAGACTATAAAACCTACTGGCCTGCATTCTTGCCTGACTTTCTTAATCCTTCGACCTGCTGTTGCTGTCTCTTTCTAGCACCTTTTTATTCACTCACTAACTCATTTCTATAGCTTCTTCAGATATTCCTCAATTCTTCCACAAGATTTAGTTTCGATTTCAATCATGGTACAGCAACAAAAACAGACACTAACTACAGCTCAACAACATCAACAGCAACAACAAAGGATATGCACCCGAAGGCATTTTTAGACTGTTGTGCCTAAACAACTCTGCTGCCCTTCATTCTCTATAGTCGAGAGTACGTCCGTCCGTCCGTCCCTACTCGACAGTGCAATCACTTTAAACGAGGCATCGAACGTTTGTTGCAGCCACACTCAGGATAATTGGCAACACTGGCGGCGACTGCTGTTGTTACTGTTGCAGGCAGACTCAGCATCGATGGCCTGGCAGCTTAGTTTATTCTGTCGTTGTTGTTGCTGTTATTATTATTGTTGTTGCTGCCGCTTTTATCGGTTTTGTTGAATCTACAATAATTTGTGTAGGCAAAGCAATAATTTTTATGCTTTTTTCTAGTTGCCTGGGTGCTTGCTTTGTGGCTAGGTTCTTGCTGATGTTGTTGTTGTTGTCGAGTGGATGCGATAACAACAACAGCAACAACGACTACGTTGCCTACTCCTCTTTCAATAAATACAATCATTTGGCATCACTGGAACTTGAAATCGTGCATTTTTAGCACACTGTTTCCATTATTATTGCGATACTTCTGTTGTTGTTGTTACTGCAGTGCTGTTGTTGTTGCTTTTTATTATGCTAGTTACTCTTGCTGTTGCTGCGAATTTGTGGCAATATTCACAGCTCCACCTACTGTTGAAAAGATGCTGTCGTTGCAGCACAAGTTGCTGGACTCGATGTTGTTGATAGCTAGCTGCGTTGTTGAATGTCCATGAAGGGTGGAGCAGGAAGAAGAGCAGGGTAAAAGGATAGTACGTGGCGTGAGAGGGACTCGCAAGCAGCGGAGGAGGCATGCTTTGGCTAGGTTTGTTTGTACTGAATATTGCTACAGTCTACACGTAATAGAGTGTTTTCTCTTTTATGCTATTACTTCTGGGAATTTTTCTATTTATTAAGCAGATTTTTAGGCTTGTTGCAGCAAAACAGTCCGAAATTGAGGCATTTTTTGCTGTTGAGTTTTTTGTGTTTTTTGGCAGATTACTTTCCATATTCGAGCTGTTGCAAAAAAAAAATAGGTTATTAGGCTACTACAGCCATACTTAAGAGCTTAAAAAATATTGCATACTTTTATGCACAAAAATAGTTTAAAATTATTGCGAGTTTTAAAGTACTGATACATAAAAAACTTTTGTTCCTCAATAAATATGACAATGGTTCATATATTAAAAATATTTTTCGTTTTGGGTCCAAAAAACGCAGAAAATAAAACATTTTGAAAAAATGGAATACAGCATTGAAAAGCAAATATCATATTGGTGTTAAAATTAATTTTATGTTCCTGCTTAATTAATAAAACTCAGACAGTTTACAAAATAGTTGAAATTGATGATTTGTAAAATTGGCATATAGTCCTGTTTCGCAATGTTTTTGTTAATTAAGAAATGCTCAACTAAGGTGAAAATCAAAAATTTCATGTTTATGAAATGTCAAGTTTTGTTTAACTTGAAAATTGTACTTGAAATAAAAAAATTAATTATAAAAAACGCACAAACTTCAATAAATTTCACCAAAAATCGATGTTCTGGTTAAACTGTTTTGAGAATTTTAAAATTATTTAATTAATTTTATAATATTTATTAAAATTTCCTGTATTTTGTTATATTGGTGTAACAGCTAAGCTACGACTTCAAACGAAAAGGACATAAATATGACAATTAAGCTTTTCTCCTCTCTTGAACCTCTCCCGTTAATTTTCCTCTTCGTTTGCACCACGAAAAACACTTAAACGAAAAGCAAAAAAATATTTAAAAAATATTTTCTTAGCGGTACTTTTGATGTATTTGTTTTTGTTTTGTGCATTTTTATTTGATATCTGGTAAAATTTAAATATGTAAAAATGCTCAAATTTTTATTTCTTGTCACTTTAATTTTTGCTTTATCTATAGAAAAAAAAATAATTCCAATAAGAAAAAAAATAAAATAAATTTTAAGCACGTTCATTAAAAGATTTTATAAAAATTTTAGAAATAAATCACATCATCATCGTGAAAACCCCTTTGAAACTGTGATTGACTAGTCTGCTTTTAAATTCCTCTAGAATTAAAGTATTTAGATTTTATATGCAAGGGGAATATTTTTGTTGTTGGCCATGAAATTTCTGATTGATTAATATATATTGCCATTTCGAGGCATACCATTTTGCCCCAACCGTCTCCCATGTCCAAAAAATATGTGGGTTTAAATTTAAAGTTTGTTTTTAATTCCTTTGCATTCGATTTTAAATTTTCTTCGGAAGTCATGTTCTGCACTTAAATGTTTTCTAAATCAGAAGCAAGAACAAAAACGACAACAACGAAACTATGTAATTTTTCTTACAATCTCAGCCATGGCAGACATGACGCTAGACACAACAACAACCAATACAACAACACCACCATCGACTTTTAAATAGCAGAGATCATAAAAATGCATGCAACTCAGTTTGTAAATAAATTAATCAATTATGACAGAACGTCAATGTGAAAGATCGTCAGACGTCAAAAGAGTGAGCCAGAGATTATTGATATTGTTGTTGTTGTTGTTTTTGTTTTGTTGTTGGGGGTTGTCGAACAAAAACAGCCAACGCTCGATAGAGGCGTCAACAAGTACCAACAGAATGAGGTACTGAGTCTGACGTTGATCATAAATATTGAGTTCGAATAGTTTTTAAAACAAACAAACAAACATGCGAAAGAAGTTCATAAAAAGGGTAGTGTTTTTCTTTTGGTATTAAATTTTTTGTTGCCACTGTTGTTTGAAGAAAAAACAAATATAAGAAACAAGGAAGCACATAACACAAAAAACAAATGATATTTTTTCCAGGAACATTTTAAATAACTTAAACTACAAAAATACGTGTTTATTTCATACGTGTTTAACTGAAGCAGATGTTAAAAATGCTGCTTGGTTTGGAATTGTATCGAAGGTAGAGAAGAGTTCTAGCTTTTTTGGAGTATTAGATAAGACATAGAATAGACAAAATGTTTCTACAAAATTTCTTCAAATGTATGAACTTTTCGAACGAAAATTGTTGTAGTTATATTCCAAGTGATTGTCCTGAATTATGCCTTAAGGCTTGAAGGATCATTACCAACTTTGTTCCATTTTTAGACTATAAAGTATTTATAATTGACTACAATGTAAGAAAATTTGGATCAAACTAAATAAAAGATCACGTTATTTTTGCTTATGTAGGCCTAGCTTATATTTATGCAATTAAGTTTGAAATATTTCGATCGTGACAAAACTGGTCATGGCGTTGTTTTTTTATCGCTAACATGCGTTTGGCTGGCGTTCAAACTGAAGGGGCATAAAATGATGAAATTGCAAAATTTACTGCAATTTTTTTAAGTTGAGGGCTGCAGGCAAACCCCACTTAAAAATGTTATCAAATAGAATCAGTTCGTAGGAATAACATTTTACGAAGCTAATAAAATGCATGTGTTTTGGCCATTTAATTAAAATGTTTACAACAACAACAAATTTTTACTATTGACATTACTGTAGTTTGTAAACTTGTAGAGGAAAAAAACTTTATAATAAAATACTTGTAATTTTCATGGACCTCTTCAAAGGCCAATAAAATTAAAGAATAAACAAAATGAAGCAAGAAGAGGGAAAAACATTGAAATATTACTCTTGCCTGAACTGGCAATGCCATTTATATTAACATAGGCAAATTATGGAAAAATAACAAGTGTTGCCTCTGCAAAACATTAAAAATATTCCCGCAAAGTCATAAATTTTTCTCGTTGAACGTAGGCCTTGGCGTAAAGACAAAACATTATATAAAAATCTACAACAACACTACCAAGTAAAATAAGAAGTTGCTGTTAAATTAATGTGCGAAAAATCATGAAAATCAGGAAGTTGCAGACAATTTTTATTTTTCTTTCTTTATCATACAGCGTAAACTTTATGGGCGTGTTAGATGCGTTAAGCAGTCTACCGCGCTGCAGTAGTGTGGTTAAGCGTCATAATTTAGGGTATTTAAATATGCCATAAAGTGTGAAGTGGCGAAGGGATGATTTTTCTCTCGCTACTGTAGTTGTTCTTCAGTATTTGTCGTAATGAGTGGCGTAGCGCCGCACAGTGTTTCGCCTGGAACTATTTAGCTAAGCAAAATTTAAAATTGAATTTTAAATAAATACCTTTACATGAACCCTCCCTCTACTGCACACATTATGATTCAGATAGAAAAAATAAAATTCTTTGTAGGATTTATGTTTGAAATGAAATAATAAGATAGCAAACAAAATTTCTTTCTAAAAAGTAGTTCCGTTTCCGTTAGAAGTCATTAATGGCTGTTCGAAGGAATGCGTGATTTCTTGATTTTTACATGTACAATTGAAAAATAATTACATAAACATACATCAGTAGGCTTTAAACTCTATAAAAAAATTATATCAGTAAACTTGTTTTATTTTCTGAAATCTTGGTTTTTCTGAATTAAAAATAAAAAACCACTCGCACTGATAAACTAAACTGAGATTTTCTTAGCAGCTGTGTAAAAAAAGTGACAACAACATTCACCACACATTAACAAGCGTCTACTAATGTATTTTAATAACTGTTCTTTTTCGTAACTTCTAATATCCGTTGGAAATTCGAATTCGAAAATGAAAAGCCAAATATAGCTTCGTGTGCAGTAGAGGGTTAATGTTAGCATGTTTTGTTTTTTGTCCTTTCTTTTAATTATATTTATTTTTTCTTCATTCCATTATAAATGCTTGGATTGGATAATTAAGTTCATTATTTCTTGCCAGTGCTATTGATGCCCCCCAACCCCATTTCTAACGGGATTAAGTTAAGGACAACATATACAGCACCAAAGTTTGGTGTTATTAAGTTGATGTTCGTTCGAAAACAGTCATAATGCATTATTCTGTATCTCGAACAAGCACACCAACGATGAGAAAGACACGAGAAGTTATACAATTTTGTATGGAAGAAAATATTGCTTCTCGTGTCTTTCTCCTCGTTGGTGAGCATCTTTGTGATACATAATAATGCAGTTAATGTTAATAAAAGTTTTGTTTTAATCAAATAGCAGTTGGTATGCTTTGTGAACTTTCTGGAATTCATATAACAGTGAAAAATGTGTTGTATGTGCTGATGAATTCGTAGAAAAATGATAAGATGATCAGATAGTTCTACATAAAAGACAATAATTGCGAAAAAAACGGAATTTTAATGGCTTTCCATAGTTAAGACAGTTCGCACGTTATATCAGCGGAGCTCAACGCAAATTCTAGAACTAGCTTCTATTTTAAGTTGACTAATTTCCACCTTTTTGCAAATATCAACAAATATCTCTCATCTTCACACTTTTTAAAATACTGTTCTCGAATGATAAATGAATAATGTGACCAAACAGATGAACACCTGTAAAAATTGGCTACTTATTCGTAGCATTTCTGTATTTAAAGTACTTTTTTACATAAATGTTCTTTTTTTAAATTCATATGTTCTGGCTTTGTACTATATTTCTCATGATAAAAATAATGAATGTCAATTAGAACTGGGCAAATTTACAGAAAATGTCAGGTTTTTTAAGCATTCTGAATACAAATATATGAAGCATTCTAAGTGAAGCGGACCACAAAAAAAAAATAATGGGTGTCGGAATTTTTCAAATTTTGCTATAATGTTTTCCTAGAAGGACTATATTAACTGAAATTTTTTATCTGCCTTGGTTACTGAGTTATAGGCTTCTAAAATTGGAAGTAAGAAAAAAAGGGTTTTTCAAAAACGTTTTGTTTTATCAACACATTTCAGGGATCTTTAAAAATGTTAAAACAAAATCCAAAGAATTACGAAATTCTTCGAATTTTAATTAGAAATTCTAACCTCCGGTTTTCCAATGGAAAAATTTTTCAATTTAAAATTTGATCACGGAGTTCAAAAATATAATAAATTTTCAATTTAAGCCCTTAAACAAATATTTTTTTAAAAACTTTTTTACCTATAAAAATGTTTTTAAAAATCCTCTTTTCAATATTTCCAATCTTTAGAAGCCTATAACTCAGTAACCAAGGCGGATAGAAAAATTTCAGTTAATGTAGTCCTTCTAGCAAAACATTATGGTAAAATTTGAAGAAATCCGACACCCATAATTTTTGTGTGCAGTAGAGGGTTAACTTAGAAATTATCTAATTAGCAGAAAACGAGTAAAAATAAACTCGTATGTTAACACTGATAACTTGAAAGAGTGTTGAAAGTAGACCTAACGGTATAAATTTTAATAAAAATGAATTTTAAGAGGACAAGTCAGAGCGACAAATGATTTTATAAATAAAAGTTGTGATTGCATAAATAAAAGTTGTAAAGACAGTTAAGACAAGTTTAGATATGAAAAGTTACGTTAAAAATAATAAGCCAAAAGCAATAATTAGTATTTTTGTATAAAAATCAATCAAGACTTATGAATAGTTGATGTAGCGATCAACAAAACAGTCTGTTAAGTATGCATGCTTGGTTGTTTGCTCTGCAAAGAACTTATTGTTGTTGCAACATGTTGCTTCATGAACCTATTGGCATTGAGCTCAAATACAATTCTAAGAAAAATTATATTTTTTTTTAGAATTATTAAAAAGAATATACCCAATGGTGTGTCCCAAAAATACTTTTTTTTTTATTTTGACAGATGTCTGCGGCCTTAAGGCTCTCACTTGACCTAAGAAACGCCCTCTGTGAAGCGCATCTCAATTCGTAAGGGTTTACAGGTAGCGAATTCATTTTCTAATTTCCCAATACGATTTGTATCAGTTTTGATAAAAGCTGATCAGTTTCAGGGAAAAATCAGTTTTGTTGGTAAATTGATTTAGAGCCAAGATAATGGCTTAAGCAATGGCAAGCTATTAAAAAGCTAATGGCAAGCAAAATGGTTAAAAAAAGTGTTCCCTCAAATTTTGTCTATTTTGACATATCCTAATTTCATTTTCATCGGATTATTATTTGGTGGTTGCCGAAAACGATTAAAAAAAAATATAAATACAAAAAAAACTACTTGATGTAACTTTTAATCCAAAAACATTTAACAACCCTATGAATGTTTTCTTCATTGTTCATTCCAACTATCATTATCATAAATTGCAGAACAATAACAATATTGAAAGTGGAGTACTCCAATAGATATTGATTTTAATGAATTTTTCAAAGTAAAAGTATTCATTTATATAGGAAGCTCTAAGAAGTGAGCCACATATCTTCAAATAATAATCAGATCAAAATTAAATGGATGTATCATAACGGACAAAATTTGAGTTAACACGTTTTTATTTTAACCATTTTGCTTAAAAGATAATGGCTCTAAATTTAATTTACCAGTAAAACTGATTTTTCCCCATACAAATCGTATGGGAAAATTGAAAAATCAATTCGCTACCTCTAAGCCTTTACCAATTGAAATGAGCTTCAGAGAGGGTGTTTCTAAGGTCAAATGGAAGTGGAAAAGCCGCAGACATCAAACACGACTTTTTTTTGGGATACCCCAATACCCAATGAACCAAAACTATCTTTTTAATTCATTTATGAAACTTTTCGAGTAGAAAAGTTCATTTTCGGCACTCATAAATGAACTTTTTTGAGCTCATTCGTCGGGCTCAAATGTCTCTTCAGAAATGAGTTAAAAAAATCATTATTTGTACTTTTTTGTTTGGAAACAAGTTGAATAAAGAGTTATTGAAAAGTTATTTTTCGGCACTCAGAAATAAACCATTTTGAACTCATTCACCGGACTGAATTGCATCTCAAAAACGAACCTTTTTTGCTCAAAAATGAGTTAACCCATTTCCGGAGGCTCCTTAACTACCGGGGCCAAAATCGATGAAACTTCATCCAGAGTCTATATATGGCCCTAAACTTTATCTGGCAAAACTTTTACCTCCACAGGTAAGGGCTGAGTGGTCTGATGCATTTTTGTACCACTAGCTGCATCACATACCTTCACAGCCGTACCTGCGCATTTTAAAACAGCAAACGGGCTCTAAATTTATTTTAACATAAAATTTGAAATTTATAATAATATAATTTATTGAAAAGCTATTTTCGATATGGCGATTTGAAATATTTTTCCGGAATTTTCAAAAATTAAAAAAAAAACCCAAAAATTGGGACGTAAAATCCAAGCAAACGACCGAATCGACTTAAACCAAAAATAATGTATATTGTCAAAGGTCCGTACTAACATAATCCTTACAGTGCCAGGTAATATAACTTTCGCGCTCACCTGGAGAAAATTCTAAAGTTGCTGATGCAAAAATGCACCAGTAGCTGGAAATGGGTTAAAAAATGCCATAGAAAAGCACTTTTTCGGCACTCAGAAATTAATATTTGTTTTAACAATAAATTGTCTTATAATTGTGAATCGATAATATGCTTAAAAATAAATGATAATGTTAACAAATTATTTTCGTTTTATTTGAACAAAGTATTAATATATCCAGGGCCGTCGCCAGCGAAATATTGCTCGCAGAACTAAATTTATTTGAAATAAGAAAACGATAAAATTATCATTAAAAGGAAAACTTTATGGTGGCCTTAAACAATTTTTTTGGTGGAAACAAAATTTTATGAATTCAGTCCTATCAAGGATGTAGTTTAGACCTACTAATTAAAAAACATAACTTAGAAAAAAATTCTACCTAAAAATGTACGCAAATCACTTTACGCTTGTGGTTCAGTAAGAAGATAAAAATTTTATAAATGTTTCTTCAACTTATTTAAGAATGTGAAACAGTATCATTTTTTATTAATTTCTATACTTAATTATAATAAAAATGGTATAAAAAAAGTGATAAATTTAAAAGTAATCGCTTCCTACTAAAATGATAATATTATGTTTTTTTTCGGCTCAACATAAATTTGTTAATAGTAGTTTTGCATAAAAATTTTGTTGGAATTTAATATTCTCTAACAAGAACATTGATCATACAAATTAAAAAAAGCACTAAAAATTTCTGCACGATAACGTCTCAATAGTATCACTGTAAGCAAAACTTTCGCATATGGTTCAGTGGGTAGTTTTTGTATATCTTTTAAAGGAATCGAAAATAGAGAATATATTTGATATCAAACAAAAAAAATATAATTTGAAATAAAACGAAGAAATTTTTTTCACTATAATATTTACCAAATAGTTAAATGCTTCTAAGAAAAAGATTATTGCTAGGCACTCTAACTATTTAGAGGATGATGACTAAAAGCTGATTTTTATGCAATTGCATATTTTATCTGAGCATAAATCACGTTTTCGGTCTTATATAGAAATTATTCCACACGCTTAGAAAACATTTCTCGAAGCTAAAAGGTTCTGATAGCATTTATAATGACATTAAGAAACATTTTCTGGTCACACATGCATTAGATTTTATTGCATTATTATTGTGTGCAAAAAACCCTTTTGATTATATCACACCCATTACATAATATTTTGTTAGTTTTTTTTTAGGGAAATGATAACAATACCTGATTGCGTATTTAATTGAATGATTTATTGTTGGATCAGAATTTTTCCTGATTATATACATAATAATGCTTTTACCCTATAAATATCAATTGAGAGTAAACTTTTAAATAAAATATCAAATAGTCTTAAATGAATTTTTACTATTTTCCCAACATGCCAAGGAAACTACAAAAGAAGCACAAACATTATACGATCGAGGGGAAATATTTGCTAAGGTGTGCAAAAGTGTTTGTATTCGACTTGAGTGTTGTGATTTAATAAATTTTGGTACAAAAAATAAATAAAGAAAAATTTTTAAACAAAAAGTGATGATAACGGTTTTTATAGCTAGGTTCAACAATGGTCAAATTACTCACGCGATTTTTTCTTAAAAGTGAAGTCAAAAGTGAATTAAAACCAAGAAACTTCACGTTTGCGAAATGGTCACGTTTGAAAATGCCAACATTTGTGGCAAAAATGATAATTTTATCACCATTTACGGCCTACTTATGCCTTAATATGTCTAGAATAAAACTTGCTTTTCTGAAGAAACCAAAGAAACATTTATTTAAAAAATTCAATCCAAATATAAGGAACTCAATGAAAAAGAAAAGTGTTCACGTTAAGCGGTGTTCACGTTATCGCGAGTGCATTGAATCTTAATATATAAAAGGCAAGCACGCTGATCTGTGTCCAATATCTCTCAAACTGTTAGCCTAAAAGTATGCACATCTTAATATATAAAAGGCAAGCATGCTGCTCCGCACACAGTATTTCTCAAACGTTAATTATTTTTTGACAGTAAAGTAATTTTACAAGACACACTGTTCTCAAAAATGTTCAGCCTGAAAGTATGCACAGTATATATATTTGATTCTTAGTGACAATATTGGGTTTTACATAGTACGTTTTTGATCTAACTACCTCTTTTTTTCATCCTTTTAAAAAAAAGTTAGGACGAATTCAATGAAATTCTTTTGAGTGGATTTGAGTCGATTGTACCAAAAAATATAATTGTATCAGCCGAAAAACGGCTCTTGAGTTGCTACGTATGTGGAGGTTGCAAGGCCAGTTTGTAAAGTTGTGTATGAATAGGATTGTTACCAAACTCGACTTTTTGAAATTTTATACTTGAACTAATTTTCAACACTGCTTCAATACGTAAAGTGTTATTTAAAGTGGTACATTTGTATTTTGCAAAAATCAAGTGAAAAGTGCAGAAAAAAGTGCTTTCGGCAAAAGGCTCCAAGAGGAAGTGTGCGGAGGACCTGTCTTAGGAGAAGCTTTTATACTAGAACTAAATAATATATACATATATTGAAGTAAATAATTTTTTGTTTTAAATATATGTGCATTAAAATTTGAATATTTGTGTGAACTTCTATAAAAAATTTATAACATGATAAAAACACTTAATTATTAAATGTCATGTCATAGTTATTTGTGAAAATGTTTGAAATAATATTAAAAAAACGAAAAATTAATTTATTTGAAACTTCTGCAGAAATAACTTTTTGGATGTAACCAGAAGAGAAAAATGAACTTCGAAATTTTCACGTTTGAAATATCCATTCTAAAATTGATCAAATCCTCTTAGTTATAGGTTCTTGCAAAGTTATAGGTTATAAACCTGGATACACTTCCTTTTACATTTAAGTTAACCCATATCGGCAGAAGGGGCATTGGCGACCCTTTATCCCATATAATATTTTTCTTACCTCAACCCCAAAAATACAAAAAGCTAATAAAATAATTTTGTTCAGCAAAATTTTTCTGAGCAAAACACTGTGCGTTGTCATCGTCGTCCATGTTCGGTATGTTCACTTGCCTGGCATAAAAAGTTGGTGAATTTTAATGATTTATATGCCTACTGTGCCACAACTTAGAAGCTTTCAAAATGTTACCATTTCCAACAGAAAAGTAATTTTATGGTCTTGTTGCTGGTACTCTGGTTGTTTCTTGAATTTTTGGAAAATTGCAAATGAAGACGAATTGTGTTGCGAAAACTTTTCAAGGTATGGTAATAATTTTTAATAAAGCTCCAACGAACATATGCTCATTATAAAGTTGGAAAAACAGAAAAGCTTTAAAATAGTAGAAAATGATAAATATTTTTTTAATTAGTAGAAAAGTACTCCTGTGTTCAGAAGTTGAAGCGTCGCCGCGTATAACGTTGTAAGCGACAAAGCGACAAACGAATCGAACATGTTTTTTTTTTACTTAATACCGTTAAAAATGCTCTGAGTTGTAGGATGATATTTTTTGTATATATAGTAGGGTGCCCCAAAAAAGATTTTTTTTTTGCTCAAGCTTTTTTTGAAAGCTTATGAGGTCAAGTATTTTTGAGATTTTTTGGAAGAGGTTTAGTGGTGGTGCTAATCGGTTTTTAACTAAAAATTTCGGAGATTTTTCGAACTCCAAGCAAAAGTTGGTCAATGACAGACATTTTCTAAGTCTTTGAGTCTTCATTTCGAAAGACAAATGTCCAAACTTTACTTTAATGTACATAAATCAGAAGTTTTGGCAAATTTTTATGTCATTTGGGTGTCACATATTGCATTTTTTCGTAAAATTTGCGTAAATTTTTAAAAAAACGCTTCATAACTTTTAAAAATTCCATCAAAATGAAAAAAAAGTAGCGACGCAGTTTGAATAATGGTAAATTCTAACCAATTTAAAAATAAATATTTTTGGTATTACTCCTGCCGTTTCCAAGTTAAAACCTTTAAAACTTTTTTTGTTGCCTGAAAACTTTTCGAATTTTTGCAAGGCATTTTATTTCATTCAACAAAATATAGTGAACATTTTTAGCGGTAAGTTAACATTATTATGAACTAGTTAAAAAAAACTATTTGGGACCTTCATTTTACAGTAGATTTGCCTTTGTTAAAAATGAGACGTGTATTTTTCAAGTTACATAAAAACAGAAAAATACACCACTTTGAAGAGTGTCCAAAAACCTACTCTAATAATCAGCTAGTCGAGGAAGTCGAAAATAAAAATATTCTTTCCGCAGGTTACCACCGAATTCACCTTTGGTTAAAAAATCATATATTTTCCTTACGATGTAGCTCTATGCCTTGTAAAAGATTTTGGAAGTCTGTTTCAGAAGTTGTGAGACTGATGTAACTGCTTGCCAAGGCAACACAACGTTCCGCGAAATCATTTACTACTTGCAATTGTTGAATAATGTGCTTTGCTTCCTGAAACGGTAGGTTGCTTTTCCATACTTCTGGGTCGGTTTGTAAAAAATCAATAGAAATATTGCAGGCTTAAAAAAAAAAAAGAAAGACTAGCTTTAGATATAAAATTTTAGATTTGCTTACTTTTGAGCATGTTTTGCGTTACATTGGCTTGTACAAGCTCGTTTCATTATTGGGCGTATTAATATTTTTTACCATTAACCGCAAAGTTTTGGTTTCTTATAAAATTAAATAAAATGACTTGTTAAAATTCGACAAATTTTCAGGCAACGAAAAAAGCTTTAAAGGCTTTAACTTTCAAACGGCAAGAGTAATATCCAAAATATTTCTTTTTAATTTGTTTAAAATTTACCGTTTTTCAAACTGCATCAATACATTTTTTCATTATGATGGAATTTTCAAGAGTTATGAACCGTATTTTTAAAATTTTTCGATAATTTCACGAAAAAATGCAATATGTGACACCCAAGTGACATAAAAATTTGTCAAAACTTCTGATTTATGTACATTAAAGTGAAGTTTGAACAATTGTCTTTCAAAATGACGACTCAAAGTCTTAGAAAATGTCTGTTATTGACTAACTTTTTCTTCGAATTCAAAAAATCTCCGAAAAACCTTCTTTTTAAGGAAAAACTGATTAGCGCCACCTCTAAACCTCTTCCAAAAAATCTGAAAAAAATCTCAAAAATACTTGACCTCATAAGTCTTCGAACAAAGTTTGAGCAACTATTAAATTCGAAAAAAATATTCCTTTGGGACACCCTAATATACAGGCCCATATTTTTACAACTATTACACCATTTGAAATCAAATGGGTCTGAGTGTGCCATTAAAAACTTTTTTCAATTCCGAAAAACGTATAATTTTGTCGCTTACAACGTTATTCGCGGCGACGCTTCAGTTATTAATAAAATTTTATTTCAAGCAGTTGCTGAGGAGCTCTCTTTTGAGAAAGAGAGCTTTCTCAATAAACAACAACAAAACGAGAGAATTGAGCTAGAAAATTGGCGCAAATAAAAAAAGCCCACACACTTTGCCATTATGGATGAATGCAAGGTTCATTTAAAAGTTTATGACACTTGAGAGAAATGCACTCTTTTTCGGCCTTTGTTTGTACTGTCACAGTGCTTTTCTTTGTTCTATGCATTAATTTTCTTGCTTTCTTTTCATCCATTCTAACAGATCGACCGAGCTCGCTCTCAAGTGCCACAACCATGGTGTAAGAAATAGAGGTGTTAGTGAGTTTGACACTTCTCTCTCAAAATGATAAAATTATGTTTCCCCGCTCTTGTCAAAAACAGCTGATGGTGAATTGCAATAAAAACGTGCAGTCGATCGCAACTCAATGCCTTGCCCATTTCTTTTGATGGCTATTATCAGTTGAGGCATTGAACATTCTTTCATGGCATTCGATATGTTCTTGAAGCTGACGATGTGAATGCAAGACAATTTGCATGCTGGTCAAGGATTCATGTCTGCGTCACCTTCAAGCGCTCGTTTCTGATAAAATGGTCAAAACATTCAATGACGAACTTGGCAAATCGGCGGAGACAACTGCAATAATTTTTTGTCAACACAACACAATACAACACGGCACAATTTATTGTATTCAATATTTTTTTATACTTAACCCTCGGATTCAGTGTTAGGACCTTTTGAATTTTTGAATGTACACAACTTTTTTGTATGACAGTGGAGACCGGAATGGTTGCACGACTTTGTCAGACACGACGAGAAGAACACACTGAATTAACGAAAAGTCCAAAAAAATTATTTTAATATTGATAACAATTGGTTGTTATGTCGTTTCGTGAATGTAACAGTAATAGGTCTGGCCAGACCTGATATAAAATGTATGGAATGTGTATGGCCCGGTGTGCGTGAACCAAATTTGATTTTTTAGGGTGTGTTCGGTCATTCATGGTACGGAATTTAAAGTTATTTGTACAATATCGGATGAGCGGTTTTCGAGATATTGCAAAAATAGTAGATCCCCTTTCGTCCATACGATTTCTCATATAAAATCGCTAAAGCTTTGGAATTATAGGTCGCACAGCTCTGAAACTCGGTATTTGACCTCAATTCACAAATTCTGTTTGACTGATTATATTTTATGGGCGTTGAACGAGGGGGCGAGGCACCTCCCATACAGCCCAAATTTACGATATTAAATAGCTTTGGAATAGGTCGCACAGCCTCGGAGTTCGGTATTCGACCGCAATCTACACGTGCCGTTTCACTGATAACATTAAATGGGCGTTGGAAAAAGGGGCGTGACACGTTCCATAAAAGCTTAATTTATTATATCAAATAGCTTTGGAGTTCCATGCCGAACAGCCTCGGAATTCAGTATTCGAACTCAATTTTCACATGCAGTTTCACTGATAACACTGTATGGTGTTGGGCCAGGTGGCGTGGAAGCAACGCGCCAGGTTTTAGCTAGTAATATATATCTGTATGTATATCTGTATGTATGTATATATATAATGTACTATAAAACTATATAGATACATATATGCATTCATAAACGTAGACACGAAAACACCTGGCCATTAATTTTATAAAGGGTGTTTTTTATAGAGTGGTATAAGTTTAAATAATAATAAAACATAGTAATATATTTTTAGTATCAATGAAATGAGCTTTATTGGATAGAAAATTTAATGACATTAATGCTAAAATATGATTTGGGCCATGTGGCCACCACGGCTGGCGCGTACAAGGTGCAATTTGGAACACCAATTTTCACAGCATTTGCGGCCGTATCTCGCCGATAACTCTTCAAATGTTGATTTTCAGGTGTTCAATTGTTTGTGGTTTATCGACGTAGGCAAGTGAATTCACATAACTTCAAAGAAAATAATCCAATGGGGTTGAATCACACGATCTTGGGGGCCATTTCGTGAAATTATTTTTTCGTCAAAAGTTCCTTGAGTAAATCAATTGTAGCGCTCGCTGTGTGGCATGTGGCTCCGTCCTGTTGGAACTACATATCAGCAAGATTAATGCCAGCTAATTGAGGTATGAAAAAACTTCGAATAATGTTTCTATACCGTTCACCATTGACAGTAACATTCTGACCATCATCGTTTTTGAAGACATATGGGCCAATGACTCCACCAGCCCATAAGGCGCACCAAACAGTAATTTTCTGTGGATGAAATGGTGTTTCGACAAAAGCTTGTGGATTCTCTTCACTCCAAATACGACAATTCTGTTTACGTACTCATTCAACCAAAAATGGGCTTCATCGGAAAATAAACTTTTCCATGGAAATTCAAAATCAATATCAATTTGTACTTCAGCCCATTCGCCGAATTGGCGGCGGATACGATGGTCGTTTGGCTTAAATTCCTGCACAAGTAGAACCTTGAAATGTTTTAAGCCAAGATCTTTTCGTAAAATCTTCCGTAATGTGGAGGGACACAACCCCAGTTGCTGAGAACGGCGACGAATTGATTGATTAGCATCATCTTCAATGTTTTCCTGTACAGCGGCTTCAGATTCTTCAGTGCGCACTGTTCGGCGTCTCACGGGATGCACATTATCTGTAATAGTAAAGGTGGTCCGAAAACGATCTTTTGTTCTTCGAATCAGCAGCTCTGAAGGACGATTATGTACGCCATAATGGACGAAGTGCACGATAAGTTTGACGAACAGAACCATTATTTTGATTAAAAATTTCCAACATTTGCACGCGTTGCTCTGATGTAAGTCGATCTATAATAAAATGTCAAAGCAAACTAAACAAAAAGCAACTATTAGCTGTTAAATGGGTGGTCAAACAAAGCAGTGATACCAACTCAAAGTTATATCACTTTATAAAAAACACCCTTTATTGGGTCTGGCAAGACCTAATACTGCAACTTACCATCTTCGAAAGGTCCCTGAATCCGAGGGTTGATTCGCACAATAAACTATAAAAACTATAGCAAATCTTCTAGCAACTTAAACAAATAACACAGTTTGAAAACTATCAACAATTCCGCATTTTCGCTCAAAATTTTTTGACAGAAGCAAAACAATTCATGGTGTTGTCAAAAACTCACTAAACCTCTCTTTCTTATACCATGGCTACAACCGTATAAATGAGCCTTGGGTGAATGTTCAATTAAAAATTAAAGCTTTAATTTGTGTCGGCTTTTTGCGCCCATCACATAGCTTATAGTATTAAGGAAGCTCTCAGTAGATCTGTGGTCTGTTCAAATTTCACACACAACCGCACCAACTGCATCCTGGGCATGTGACAAATATTAATGGCCGCCACATCCGCTTTCAATACATTGTCAAAAATTGCCTGTGTTTGAGTTTTTTTTTTCTCTGGCGCTTTTATTTAACGAAATAACAATTTATTAGCAATTGTATGATTATTTTATGTTTGTTTTTATTTCGTCTCCTCGCAATCGTCATCATTATTATCATCATCATCATGTTTTTGCTCATTCCTCCTCGCCTTACTAGTGTTCGCTTCTTATTATCCTGTTGGCTTTGTTTATATTGGATTTAATTTATTTTTAACAACCCAAAGAAACAAAATCAATTCCACACGCGCGCGCCTAAAAGCATGTGACACAATTTTTTGCGCTTTGCCGGCGCCAGGCTTGAGGCATGCAGGAAAAACATACAAAATTTGCATGAAATGTTTTGCGAATTTTATGTTTGCAGGCGGACAAAAAAAAAACGAAATATCCTACCATATTTATGCAATATATTTGCTTGCGTTGTCAGTGATGCCAACGCGTGTGTACTAAACGGGAAAAAATTGCAAAAAATAAAAGAATTGGAAAAAAACGAACAAAATAAAGGAAGAAAAAAATATATGAAGGGCACATAAATAAATAGACGACGGCATCAGCGCCATGGAGCCTACAAAATTAAATCCTACTCGTTTGCAGCATGCATGGAAATATGAATCGGCGGAATATGTTTGGTGAACATTTTTATTTGTTTGCTTTTGTTCGTTGATGGCGTTGTTCATGCTGTTGTTGTGTTTTATATGATTTATTGAATGCTGAACATGCGGAAGATTTTCACAAGTTTTAAACACGGCGACATAAATGTTTTACAAGCAATTTTCTCATGTTTTATGCGGCAGCATAGGGCAAAAATTAAATTTATAGAGATTTTTTTGGGTGTGACAATTTTTTTGGGGCTATATAAAACCTATAAGTTTGTGTGAAAAATTTTGGTAATAAAAAGTTCATGGTCAGTTTGCTGGGACAGAATAAAAAAAAATGAGAAGTTGACATTTTGCTGTTCCAAGATAATAAGCGATGATTGTGAAATTTATTGACTGGGTGCGAATGGATAAAGGACTTGTAATTTGATTACGGAATATTTGTTAGTTTTAAGATTTCGTTAGATTGTTAAAATAATTCGACTTATGTATTCATGTCATTGGAGAAAAAACAAATTGTCAAGACCACGAAAGTTTTAGAATTTTTTTTTAATTTATGTTTGTGAACTTTTAGAAAAATCTTTCAGATGGGAATTTTTTGGGAAATTAATAAAAATTTTTTGTGTAAATCTATAATTTCATTAGTAAACTGTTATCATGTTGTCAAACCGCTTTTTTTTGCTTTTCAATACAATTGCAGAAGTAAAGCTAACTGGACAAAAATTTAAGCATTTTTGTAATAGATTTATGAGTGTGCTTTTTGGGGAAATTTTTATGCAATTGGAAATTTTTTGGGTAATTTTTGGAAAATTTTTAGGTTTGCTTAAAAGATACAATTATAAAAATTTTATTATATATTTTCATGTAATTTAGATTCTGCTTATTTTATACCCTAAATGTATATTTTAACTAATTCGCATGTGAGGGATATTTTTACCATTGCGCTATGGTCTAGAAATCGATTTGGCGGCATGAACTCAAATAATGAACGCTGAAACTACACAATTACGCTTCAACTATTATCCACATGAATATATTGAAAAGTGGGCGTAATTGGTGGACTACCACGCCTACCTATCGAACAACCAAGTTTTATATATGATGAATTTCATATCAAAACCGATATGCATTGAACCCGACCCTCTCAGTTTTTAATGAAATTTTGCATACCGTTGCATTTTACCTATAGAAACAAAACTTCGTTTTTAGAAATTGCATTTTTGAAAATATTTGGGCGTGACAAGGTATCGAAATATTTGAAAAATTACGGTAATAGGTACTTTTAAGCTGCGATTACTATGGAATGACTCCACCGATTTGAAAGATCTTGGTGCGATTAGAAAGATATATAAGTCTGCTTTCGAAAACATACACTGCAAAAATATTATATTACACTGAAAAATTTTTTTGCCAAAAATAAAAATTTAAACTTGGAAAACACTTCCAAGATCAAGTTTTTTTTCCAAAAAAAAATTTTCTTATATAGGTCTATTTAATATATATAACATATATAAATACTAAAATGGGTTTTTTTTATTTTTTTTTTAATTTTTTAAGTAAATGCATCTCATGTTAACTTCCTTGTATATTGATTTCTTTGTGTGACAAAAAAAAATAAAGTAGCTATACTTTGGAAGTTATACAGATTTTTTTGCTAATTATAATAGATTAGAACAAGAATCGTATTATCAAATTTTTCAAAAACCCCCAAAAATATGGACTTAACCTTGATAAATTTTTTTTTATGTATATTTTTTTGATTTAATATGCAATTTTTTGCAAGAAATACTGTTGACTTTCGGAATATTTGCTAAAATTTAGTGAAGTTTCATCTAAAGGTATAAAAGAATGGAAGCTTTGAGTTCCTGTAATAGTTTTAGCATTTTTATACCTTGAAAATAGCTCTTCTTTTGTTTTGTTATAGTCATCAGCGTCTGCATAAGCAACTTTTATGGAGGTCTTAAAAGTTTGTGAAGCCCAGTGATAAAGGTCTTTCGCCGTTTGAATTTGGATTTTATTTGCTATGCTATACATCCGAGCGCCTCTTTTTAATGTCCCACCTATACCATCACATGCAAATTTTCTATGGCTGGTGGCGTAAAAGTGCCATTCAGCGAATATATCAAAATCAATTTTATGATGACATAAATTAATAAGGTTGTATTTGTTTTTGTATTGTGCTTCTGCACCATCTGACACGTAGATAACTTTCGTAATTGAATTGCTTATATTGGTCCTAGCAAAATTAATCATTTTTGAAATATACAGATGAACTGCTATGCTATCATGGATATTACAATCGGATACTATGAAAAAGGTTCTATGAATTAATTTTTCGTTATCTTTGTAATAAACAACGAACGGATGTATCGTGGCTTGATTATTATTCCAGTGGTATCCTTGAACGGCATCTTGTATAACAAACGCATAGTTTTCAGCGAAATCCATTTGAATTAGCATTTCTTCTTGCAGCAATGTCATTTTTTCACTTACGAATCGGGACTGGCGCTTAGCTATGAAATGATGTGGCACCAGCTTATTCATGTGTTCTACAAAATCGTCAACAAATTGTGTCTGTAGTAGAGGAAATGGTTTCGAGATTACATCTGAGAGTTGTGTTCCATTTTTTGTAAATGACTTCATCAATTCCATTTTTTTTGTAATATCCCAACATCATCGTTGTAAGGTTTCTTAAACTATCGTAGCACCGACCACACATTGATACGCAACACTCGCTGTTTTCTATATTGTCATTACAAACAATGAATTTAATAACATCTTTATAGTTTCTGAAATTATGTTGACCTTCAGTTTCCATCGGTTTCAAACCGGATTTTTCGAACATCAGTTTCACATTCTGATGCAAAGTGCACACGCAAACATTTTGCTGGTTTCCAACTCCAAGTTTGATACAATTCTTTGGTCGCAACATTGTAGGATTGAACATTGAAGGATGTCTTTTTCTAAATTCATAGTATGTTTCACGAAGTGATGACAGCATTAGTCTTTTTTTAACTTTCTCGCGTAAGTTCCCTTGTCTTACTGCAATTGAGTCCTGTGAGCCTGGCATGATTCGGCTGATTTCATCATCTTCATAAAACAATTTTACTGTGTTTAAAGTTTGTTCAGCTAAAGGTTGTTTCAGGTTAAAAAATGAGCGAGCAAGAGAGCAATGAAAGAGTGTTGGTGGCAGGGGTGAGGCAAAGGAAATAGCGTATGTACTAACATAATAATGTATATATGTACATGTGTCTGTTGCTGTTGTTGTCTCAGATGTAATGTCGAAACTATTTCCTCTACTACAGACAAATTTGTTGACGATTTTGTAGAGCACATGAATAAGCTGGAGAGATGCATTTACTTAAAAATTTTTTTTTAAAAAAATAAAAAAACCCCATTTAAGTTTTTATATATGTTATATATATTAAATAGACCTATATAAGAAATTTTTTTTTGGAAAAAAAAACTTGATCTTGGAAGTGTTTTCCAAGTTTAAAGTTTTATTTTTGGCAAAAAAATTGTTCAGTGAATATAAAATTTTTACAGTGCATGTTTTTGAAAGCTGACTTATATACCATTGTAATGGCACCAAGATCTTTCAAATCTGTTGAGTCATTCCATAGTAATCGCAGCTTAAAGGTTCCTATTACCGTCATTTTTCAAATATTTCGATACTTTGCTACGCCCACATATTTTCAAAAATGCAATTTCTAAAAATGAGGTTGTGTTTCTTTAGGTAAAATGTAGCTGTATGCAAAATTTTATCAAAATCTGAGAGGGTCGGATTCAAAATGTCCCTTTTTTATAGGTTTTGATATGAAATTCATCATATGTGTATATGTTACGAACTGTACATGGTCTCTTGTTGAAATTTGGAATAAAGACGTAAGAAGTCACTACCAAAAGTCATGCAGAAAATTTTGAAAATTGGAAAAACGGGCGTGGTACCTTCCACTCACAATTTGTCAAAACTTAAGAAAATAATGGAAAAATTTTTGTTATTTCTATAATGTGTTGTGTTTTGTTCCAGCAAATGGCGTTTTTATTTTATCAAATGTATCAAAATTTTCTGTCAGATCCATTTTTCATAGAAGACTAATATTACAAATTGTAGATAGAACACTGAAACTTTGTGCATACTTCTGAAATCAATTAAACATTTATAAGAATAATATGAAAGTTTACGTTTTATTTATACCCTCCAGGAAAAATCGGAAGGCGTCCAACTAAAAGTGATAAAGAAACATAAATGTGATAAAGAAAGCTTAACGGTAGTTTTGTATTTGTCGACGGCACGACCATTCGTACTCCGTTCTTGCTGATTTAAATTATTTTCCTTATGTACTAAAATTTACGTAAACTTGCCGATTGACATGAATTACTTTGTGTACTTTTTTGTTATCAAATCTTACCTTTTGTATTAAACCTTATACTTGTATAGATTTTTCGAACTTGTGTTGGAAGTGTAGACTGGACATCGCCTTAAGCTATGGCTGCACTTCTCTTAATCTTAATCCTTTTTAGTATTAAAAACCACAGATTGGTAAGGTCGTATTCTCCAATCATCGATTATCTTTAAAATCTTAAGGAAGTTATCAGAAATATTCTTAAACTTAATCATCTAAACCATCTTAATGCTAATAAATTCTAAGAAATATTCTTAAAGGAAATATTCTCTAAAATCGTAAGAATTATACGAAATGTTCTATAATTAAATACTCTTTAAAAATCTTCCCAGTAGGGGAAGGAATATATTCCGAATATATGAAGCATCAATTACCTTGTAATGACCACTACTTCCGACTATATTACCTTACTATGCATAAAAGGCCTTACATTTAACATTGAATGAGACAGGAGGTAAGTGATCGCCTCCCTTCAGCATTACCTAGAAGTTATGGAGTAACATACTACTTGTATTAAGTTATAAAAATCACTGCATTACTTTTTCTTGTATGCTACATTACAGTTAATGAGGTATGAGTTAATTACTTCTGCTATATGCAGACGCATTACTTTTTGAAAAAAGTAATGCTTCCTTACCTGGTAATTTATTCTGTATTAGTTCTATGGTAGCCACCAAATCCGCTGCTGGGTTACTTATACTATTGTTAACTTGCCAACCTGGCTGTTCTCAAAAAATATATGAAATATTTAATACAAAAATATAAGAAATATATTATCCAATAAGAGATTCTCTAACAGCGAAAATAGTACTGTAGTTTTTGTTGCTCAACTGGGTATTCTCAAAATTACAATAAGATTTTCTCGCTCATCAACTTCAATCCTGCTTTAGTTTATCTGACTAGATTTTACACCCATTCTTGCATTGAGAAAGAAACGATTCATCTCCTAGACGCCGCGATTATAACGATTTTAAACAGTATTTATGTTGCCAAACCGCTTCCCTCTTGTAAAAATTGGAAGACTTACATGATGAATAAACATTCCCTATCATATCTTATTATATTGGTAATTTTTAATTGATGTTGTTTCCAAACCGCTTCTTTAAGAATGCATGTGGAAACTTTTACTTATTGTCAAGCAATGACAACAGAAAATATTAATATCATTGTTTCCTAGCCGCTTATTATAGAATTCATGTTTACTGTTTTAAAGACAATATGTTTTACAGGGCGGCCTCGATAGTCTAGTGGTAGCGCGCTTAACTGTCGCTCAAGGGTCCCGGGTTCGAATCCTGGCCGGGCATTTTCATAACAAGGGAGAGGAATATTTTCACATTAATTCAAGAACAGGGGAGAGGACTGCTTCCAATTTACTTTTTAACACAGCGGAGGGGAAATGTCCACTTGACATTTTAACACAGCGGAGAGGAATGCTTCCCTCTAATGACATGCTATGTAAAAAAAGCAATGGAGTGTGCAACGAAGGGGAATGCTTCCTACATTCCATGGAACTTTTCCTGGTTACATCCGGGAATGCTCACATTTTCTGGAGGGTAGTATTGAGATATGGATATACATAATGCATATATACATATAAGTTTGAATGGACAAATGCATATGAAAAAATAGAAAAAGTATTAAGTAAATACGAAACCGTGTGGTATGCATTAAAAAATATTTCCCACATCTGTACACTAGAATACTATCATCAACTTTTAAATCAAACGAATACTCAGGAAGCATTTCGAAGTCTTCAATAAAATAGTCATTATCTTTATGTAAAAAATAGCTTGATGTAGATGGTATATCGAAATTAATTGAAGCTTCAGGGGATTCCAAAAGTTCAAGTACTTCATGAGTCAGTTTTTTTTATTTGTATTCTTATCTTATTCACTTAAGCAGATACTTGATAGCAGAGGATCCGAAAAATCCATAGCTCTGTTGTATACATAAAATTTAATAATAAATAGACTGGCCATTTCAGCCCTTGGAAGGACTTTGACCTAGCTTCTATTGATCAATTGTTGTATACATCAATCATATTATTAACCCGTTATTTTTTTTTAGCATGGTGAATACGATCTCTTTTTTTTAAAACTTATTTCGACATTTTGAAGCATTTTCACCCAAGCATTCAACTGGTTGAATAATGAAACACATGTTTCCATTATTTGTGATGAATGCACCAAGATTTTGTGCACTGTGGCCGACATGTGATACCAATTATATTTTTTAAAATACAAATCGGCAGTTTTCATGCAAAATTTGTCAAATTTCTTAATATATATCTGATACTCACATGAGATCGATATCAAAATGATATGAAAACGTCTTATAAAATCAATATCAATATTAGTAATTGATGCAAATAGTTCTACCTAAGAGAAAGTTTTTCTTGACGTATTACCGTCGTTTGTCGTAGCGCTACTATTTACTTTGGGTTTATCAACATACAGCCCCATTTTGTCCCAAAAGTTCTTTCTAAGCTTCTTATTTGCCATTTCCTTATATGGATTCTATACGACAGATGTAAAATAAATTCCAAAAACCGAATGCACGCATGAAATGGACTTACGCTATATTTCAAAGTATTTGCTTTTGGCTGAAAAACGGGAGATTTCAAATTTGTTATTGTCATAAACTGCTTTGAACTTGCTCCACATACTGAACAAGACTGCGTAGATTTCAACCCGGTTACAATATTTAAAACCTTGCCGTCAATTAATGTCATATTTAAATCGTAACTAACAATTATATTACTTCCACTTTCCAAACTCCATTCCAAAGATATCAAAGTGGATATTTCGAAATTTAAACTTCTATTTTCGGTCAAAATGTGCTCTTTACTTTCTTTCACAAATTCAATTTTCTTTGTCCCACAGAAACGAATTGATTGGGGAGTACGATTAATCTAAATAATTTTATTTGGCATTGCTATTAGCTTAAGCGGAATGATTGATGTTACAAAAAGAGATTGATCTAGGGATTCAAGTACATCTTTGTTAAATTTCTGTTTGAACATACTTTATCCAGTTGAACGATCGAAACCATAACTTATTACTAGTTTAGCCTCATTTACACCTGTCCTTTGAGCTATGTAAAGGGTCCACCAAATAACTTTTTTTTTTGAAAATTCTATAAAAAAAACTCCTGGATATTTTCTCAAATTTCTTTTTTTATTTGAAAGTACAATCCTTCCGGATAATAATGGAAAATAATTTTATTCAAATGTCTGCCTCGGCTGGCCATGCAGTAGCCTACACGATCGGTCTAGTTTTTAAGCACATTATCGATTGTGTGCAGCTGTATTTCACCAATGGCTTCACGAATATTGTCCTTTAAAGCGTCAATTGTCTCTGGCTTGCCGGCACACCACAAACAATAGTCCAACCGTGTCAAATCGCAGCTTCGAGGTGGCCAAATGACATCAGCTCTGCGGCTGATAATGCGATCTTCAAAAACAGGGCGCAAAACATCGAGTGTAGCTTTGGCTGTGTGGCACGTAGCGCCGTCCTGTTGAAACCAAATGTTGCCAATATCCTCCTCTTCAATTTTTGTGAACAACATGGCCCGATAACGATCGCCATTGACTGTAACGGCCACTCCTTGCTCATTTTCGAAGAAAAATGGCCCATTTATGCCTCTGGACCAAAATCCGCACCAAACAGTGACTCGTTTTGGGTGCAGCGGCTTTTCAATGTATGCGTGCGGGTTTTCTGTGCCCTAAATGCGACAATTTTGCTTGTTTACATACCCACCAAGATCAAAGTAAGCTTCATCTGAAAAGATGTTTTTTTTTTGGCAAAATCGGTATCTTCTGTAAGTCGATCGCAGGCCCACTTCCCAGCGTTGTTCAAGCGTATACACAACCATATTCGTTTAGCGGAAGGATAAAATTAATTATCTGTCAAATCAGACATGAGCTAAGTGTTACCATTAACGAAATAAGCACTAGTTGAAAAAAAAAACGTTAGATGGCGGACCCTGTATAACTTCTTTTTGCAGTATCAAATTTCTCATGGTTGTATGATCAAGCAAGCTTTGTAAGGGAACTTCTGCTATAGTTTCTGAAGCTCTCATTTCCTCTGGTCTGCATTGCAGCCTGAATTCTATTAATTTATTATAAGCGGGGTATATATAACTACTTCGAGACTTATTTAATAGTCGCATGTTTATATATTGTTGCATGGTCAAATTATTTTCCAACAAAAACACCAAAGCTTCTTGGGGGATAACGCTATTGGGCTTTTCTCTCTTTTATCATGAATTTTAAATCTTGCTGCTCTGAATTTTGAACTGAAATGGTAGCTGCGTAAACTAATAACGAAATGTTTTTGCTTTGTTCCAAAGAAACTTCCGAAGCAAGTTTTCTTTTTAGACGCTCATTACCCTCACTATAACTTAATCGAGGCCGTCCTCCTCTACTACATTCTTTTGGAATCGTGAAAATTGTTTTGCCCACAAGCCATTCACTATGCTTCTTCTTAAAGTATCTAATGACCTATGGCATTTAATCCACTTTTCATTTGCGTGTGCACGCCAATTTTTAATTATTTTATTTATTATTTCCCTTGTCTTCCTATTTTTACTTATAGTTACTTTTTGAGCAATTAAATTGGAAATTTCTTTCATCTTGCTTCCATTCTCATTAAAAATTTCTTCATTTTTGAGATTAATTGATTCTGAAAATGAAAATTTTTTAAAAAGTTGTACGTAAATGCAGATAAGTTTACTATCAATTGAAAGAACACATTTGACGCTTTCACTACATATACAATGAATAACGGATACTGTCCGATCCAACTAGTTCCGTTCCACGAAAGATGGAAAATATTAATAAAATTAACTAAAAAAACTTCGCACCTTTCAAAGATTATTTCTCAAAGACAACAAAAGTAATACAAAAGATAATTACAGTATTTTAAGTAACGTACCTTCAATATTACTCGGCATAATTCTTATGTTCAATTTTGCGCAAATAATAAATAACTTTGAATTTACAATTTAATAGAAAAATTTTCAATACAAAACTTCAGATGCAGAAAACGCAGAACAACAACTCCTGCGTAATGGCATATGAACAGTAGGGCGTAAACCTTTTTTACTTTTTTTTGAAATTTTGGGGGGCTGAAGCGGAATCCGGAAGTTCGTCACAAAAAACAATTTTGAGAATTTTTTCAGATTTTTTGAAAAAGGTTTAGAGGTCGCTCAATATCGTTTTTCCACAAAAAATACTTTTTCAAAATAACACTTGTTATTTTTACCCAGAAAGGGAGCCTAACTGAAAAATATACTGTTTCAAAGATCTTATTTGGAAGGAAAAATGTCCAAATTTTACTTTCGTGGGCTTGAAAGAGGAGTTACGACTGTTTTTCTTTTTTAGAAATTTTTGTTCCGTTTTAAATATTTTTTGCGGCCGTTCTCAACCACTTGGAGCAAATCTTGAAAGCTCTACTCAGATTTGGTAAGATGTCGGTAACCATTTGCAGCAGCAACACCACGTTCAGTTATATCATTCACAACGAAGAAACATTTGATAATGTCCAAGGCTTGCAAATAAGAGGGGTTTTTTTTTCTAAGTATCTGGGTCGCTTTTCAAAAAATCAGTGCCAATATTAGTGGAGTCAAAGAACTTTATGCTATTTGTGGTGATATAGCTGAACGTGGTGTTGCTGCTGCAAATGGGTCCGACATCTAACCAAACCTGAGGAGAGCTTTCAAGATTTGCTCCAAGTGGTTGAGAACGGCCGCAAAAAATATTTAAAACGGAACAAAAATTTCTAAAAAAATTATCAATTCTAAATGGTTTTTGGCCAAACTTTAAAAGTTACCTTGCGATACATGGTAACCCTCATACCAAAGCCCTTATAACTGTTTTTTGTAAAACCTTTGCTCACACTAATAGATTTACTTAAAAATTAATTTTTTCCCAAACCTTAAATGCGCATTACTTTAGTAAAAGGATAGATAAATTATTGATTTGTTTTCTTTAAATTACTTAAAATTAAGTGTTGTTTGAAGCTGCATACTAGGATTTTTTATCAAAAGCGAAAATTTTGAGAAATTTAAGGTGAAAATAAAAAAAGTCAAATTTTTTTTAAAAAAAACTCCTTTTGTGACTGTCCTGTCCAGAAAAACAGTCGTAACTCCTCTTTCAAGCCCACGAAAGTAAATTTGAACATTTTTCCTTCCAAATAAGATCTTTGAAACATTATATTTTTCAGTTTGGCTCCCTTTCTGGGTAAAAATAACAAGTGTTATTTTGAAAAACTATTTTTGTGGGAAAACGACCTTGAGCGACCTCTAAACCTTTTTCAAAAAATCTGAAAAAATTCTCAAAATTGTTTTTCGTGACGAACTTCCGGATTCCGCTTCAGCCCCCTAAAATATCAAAAAAAAAAAAAAAGTTTACGCCCTAATGAACAGTGTTGCCATGTGGTATAAAAGAAGATATTTTTTGGAACACTACAAATATTCTAGTTTAGTCACATTTGTTTTTTTTTTACTATGAAGTTCAAAAATGAGGTTTATGCCGCCAAATACGACTTCTGGACCATAGTGCATTGCTTTGATGTTAATATTTGTTTTGTTCTGAAAGTAAGATGAAAATTGCATTTTTGGGTAGTTTTAAGAACATTTTTGACATGGCTTAAAATTTCTCAAAAATTAAGAAAAAACAACAAATGTTTCATTGGATAAGTTTCTTGCTTATATAAAGATAGACAAAACAGACATAATATTCAATTCAATTCAATTAATTCAGTAAATATGTAAGAATATAAGAAATATTTTCTTTTGCATGCCGCAACTTAAAAAAAAATGTGACAACAAAGTTATTAAATAAAATAACAACAAATGAATATTGAATTAAAAAATTAAAATTATAAAAATGAATGAATGAATGAATGGATAAATGGATGGATAAATTTAAAATTATAAAAATAATATACAACAAATTTTGAGAAATATAAAGAAAAAGGAAAAAATTTCTTAGAATAATAACTTTAAAAGAATATTAAATACTGCTTGGAGCTTATTTATAGGAATAATACATGAATCTAGAAAAACTAACAATTTATGAAAAAGAAGATGAAGACGTACAGTAGAAGAAAAAAACAGATAGAGTTAAGAGAATTATTCAAAGACTAACTAAACGCTTAAAGGCTTTTTGCTTGGAGACGACATTAATGCTATTTGGTAGAGAAATCCAGTCTTATTGCACTGACGAAAAACAGCCTGCCAGAATTTTTTTAATAGTAGCTCGGAATCAATGCTTTCATGCTTCTACTTGATCTGCTGAACTGAAGTTTTTCATGCAAATAATGTGGGCAACGCGAGAAGATTATTTTATGCAAAAAATAAAATTTCTTGCTTCGAGATAGCGAAATAAGCAGCGACCAAGTAGCTTAGTACAAAAGAAAGATACATGATCGAACCTTTCAGCCCATAGACGTAACGGGCAGTGTTATTAACAGCAACCAACAACTTGTGGGATGAGCGTGAATCTAAATTGCTATAAACTACTTCTGAGTAAGTGATGATAGGCATCAGCAGTTGGAAGACAAGTTTTCGTCTTGTTTCGACGTTAACATACGCTGAGGTCATTCTTGGGTTGCGAAAAACATAGTAGATTTACCACACGCAGGAATTAATGTAATCCTCACTGGATAGGGAATAATTTTTTTAAGCCCAAGCTTAGATGCCTTAATAACACCTTTCAGTTCAACGTTATTGAGTAGAATTGGGGGTAAATCATAATTTAAGAAGGGTGTTTTAGAAATCTTTAGAATGTATGATTTTAGGGGGCTTAGTTTGAGTTTATAGATCATTTAGCTACTGTATCTAGATCTTCATTTATTCTAATGCTTGGTTTTCACTATGTCATTTTTCTGACGACACAAAATTTTATCACCTGAAATATCATCTTAATAAAACTCTAGAACATTTTCTGCATAGCTCCATTTAATAATTTATTTGCTTGCAATTTTCCAAGATTTCCAAATGTAGAAAAAATGTCAACATGTTGTCATTTTCAATTTGATTGGTACCAACTGACCACTGAAAATGACGTAGTGAAAACCAAGCATTACACATAAGTAAATCTTCAATGAGCCCGCTAATATTATGCAAAATTTAAAATAATGTTTAAAAAAAGTTATTTTAAGCCATAACGAAACTATTTTTGTAATAATCAAGGAACATTTTAAATTTTCTCAAGCAAATTAAAGTTTATTGATTTATTTTTGAATAAACTTGAAATTATATTAAAATATGAAAAAGTTTATGACTGTAATTAGGGATCGTATTAAAACATTTTTTGGGAAATTTTTTAGTTATTTTTTATTGTATTGTAAAATATTTAAAAAATAAAAAACATACTAAATTTCTCCTTTTATAAAGATTTTGAACTCAAAACAGATTAAGTATTATGCAAAATTTTAAATGATGCTTAAAAAAAGAATGGTTTTAAGCTGAGGCAAAATTATTTTTTGATGCTCACGGGACATTATGAATAAACTTTTTTTTGTAAAATCCTTAAATTTTATTAAGTATGAATTTTTTTTATCAATATGCCAGTGGTGATATTTTTCAAAACTTTTGAAAAATAGGTAATTCATTAATTTCTTAGGCTAAGATGTGTATTACTAAATTAATGCAAAGTTTCAGAAAGTTTTGGTAATTTTATTGGTAATTTAGCCTATGCTTTGAAATATGTGACAGTTAAGAAAATTAAATATTTTTTTCATTGAAATGCAACTCAAACACTTATTATTATTCAATGCATTTTACAATAGTTTATTAAACATCATTAAAACTAATGATGCTTTAATCAAAAAAGAAATTTGAAATATGCAGAAAATATCAAATATTAATAGCTGCTTACTATTTATACTTTCTTGTTAGAAAGACCCGAATAATTTAGGCCCATTAAAAGTTTTGAAATTCGACGCAGACAAGTTCATAAAACTAAGCTTTATAGTGAATATTATTTTTAATTTTTGGGTTTTGTCTTGTTTTAGCATTTTTTTTTTCTGTTCATTTCGTTGAAGTTTTTAATGAGCCGTTTGTCTACTAAATTAACACTTTCGTCGCGCTCAGCTGGCGGCGCCAGCCACACTTTATAAATTTTTGTCACAACGTCTTTTGAAATTTCGCTACATATGTCTGTAACCAGGCAACAACAACAACAATAACAACAATCATAGAAACATCAACCATAATAAAAAGTAACAACAACCATAAAGTTGTTATGCGTAATAAAATCAAATACATAGAAATGATGATGCATAAAAGATTTGATTTTGCATTAATTAGTTGATTATTTTAGTTAAAATATGTTAACAAGCAGTTGGTTGCGGTTGAAAATCTTACAAAAAATTAAAAATTTTATTAATAAAATAAAAAAGGAAAACAATAAACTGTTGCAGATGCTGAGAAAAAAACTAGGTTTTATGAAAAAAAAAAACTACATTGTTTAAAGTGTCTTTTTATTTAAGCCAAAATTAATTGAGCGCCGCTTTCGTTACCAACACGAAATTGTAGACATTTATATTTCCTTAACGTGTTTGGAATTTAAATAAGTTGTGCATTCTTCCATTTTTTGGTTTTTTTACTTCTGCTTTTCGAAAAAAATCCCTTTTCTGTCGCCTACACAGCGTTTATGTCTCGTGCTTTGTCTCTTACGTGCCACTCGGAGTTTTTGGGTTTTTGTTTTTCCCATTTTGTTTATCGTAATGAGATTTTTTTCTAGATTTGTTTTGCTTTTCGAATTTGTTGTTGTCATTACATTTTTTGCTTTTTTGTAGGGTTTCCACGTCTCTTTGTTGTTGTGTTTGCGTTTTGTTCCTGGTCATTTTTGTTCATTAAGAAGCATTAATTAAAATTTCACAAAAAATATCTCTCGTATTCTGTGCTTTTTTCTGTCGACTTTGTTTTGCTTTGTTTTGTTTTGTTTTAATTAAAACCCGTTTTTAATTAAAGTATTTGTTACGGTCTTAATTTGTACAAGTTTTGTCCCATTGTTTTGTTTAATACTCAAGCAATCACAATATTTAACTCATTTTTAATGTGATGGAAATTTATTGCAATATAAAAAAAAGTTAATTAAAGCCGTCAATTTTATCTAAATTGGGTCAAAATGATGTGAATTATTTGGAAGCTTTGACAAAAGTTTGCTTGTTCTTGCATGGGCGTGGTGTGACTTTAAAGATTTAATTAACATCAGCAAAACGAAGTATTGATATGAGTGGTGAAGTGTGATGTTAATTTAAGTTGATCGTCTGATTGTTGTTTTCGCAAAGGATATCTTTTCAAACATGCTGGTTCGAAAGTTAAAATTTAAGCATTCTCAATTTGCTTGCACATTTTGTCTCAATAAAGCTTTTGTTTTTTGTTTTGATTATAAAAATTGGCTTTTTTAAATCGGAAATTCTACTTGATCATCAATATCTCACTATGTTGAAGGTCAACACTTACTAAAAGCAGAAGATAAAAAAACATATAAAAATATCTAAAAGATAATTTTACAAGATACTAATTTAGGTCGTTTTCTTAAAAGTGCAAAACCTTTCATCACTTCCCATAAAATTTCTATAGATCAAATAAACTACAAAATTTCCCAACCAAAGCTAATGTTAAATATTGCAAAATAGATCATTATTATTTCTTGATGTTTCATAAATAGCTCAATGTTTTTAGTTTTTCTTGATTGGCGCCTAATATATATGTAGATGTTTGTTTATTAATTTCCCTCCGACAAACTAGACACAATTTCTTCATGCCCCATTACTTTGCGTGCAGCAACAACAAGATCAACTTGCTGCTGATGCTGCTGATGGACACATTAATCGACACCAACGCAAAAAAAAAAAAAAAAATTAAGAACACGATAAAAAATTTTTTAAAAAAGTTTATAAATCAAAAACCATCCCAACCAGCTAGAGATAAAAGTTTAAAAATTAATGCTTTTAATTAAGTTAAGTAGTTGTTCGACATACGGCCAACATCAATAGATTGATCGATCAGTGTGGCAGCACTGGGCACGTCAGGCTTTCATTTGTTAGTTGAATGAGTTTGTTTTTTTTTTTATTTTTTTGTAAAATAATTGGTGCAAGATCAAAGCACATAAAAATGCTAATTGATTTATCGATAAAAATTTGGTTGTTTTTCGTAAAGAATGTTTCAAGTGTAGATGGAAAGAAAAAACGAAAAAATTTGCAGCATCGGTGTAGTGCTTGAGAGAGCAAAATTTTTATTTGCAATTTTAGAAAATTGAAAATAAAAACATTTTGAAATTTCTGAGTGCCATAACAACAAAAGCTTTACATACTTATTTTTTTTTGTTGCAACAACATGATAGACAGTTTTAAAATTTTCTGGAGTATATGAATGTAGTAACATAAAACCGAGTTGTAGTAGTAAAAAGTTTAAGAAGTGTTTTGATTTATTTTTAAAAAATTCCACCTTCTGTTTTTGGCGAAAAAATATAAAAGAAAATAATTTTGTATTTCTTGAAAGCTCATTTAGTTAGTTTATAGTGGGCCCATGTGCACCGCGACTCATAGGATCTCATAGGATCTGTGAAGAAACTGGTGAGAATTCTAAGGTCTGCTTTGGTAAGCTTGAGTAAATCTTTGGATTTTGCTTTACTTGGAGTTAACAATTTCCTAGATTGCCTTTGTCCATTAGTGTTGTTCTAGGGGCACTGAAATTTCTTATCTTCCCATATTCTAATTTTTTCTAGAATGTAGCCTTTTCCTTAGCTACAGAATGGTTCAGGTCCTATAAGAGTTCGAGACGCTTCTCTTTTGCCCTCGAATCCTTCGTGACCTGGAACTCACCATAATTCTATTTTGTTGCTTTGTCCCAGCGTATTTAATAGCTCTACGCAGTTGAAGACTAGTCTTGATTTAAGTTCGTAGGCTTGAAGGGCTTTTAAAGCCGCTTGACTATCTGAAAGTATGTAGATGTGAGCCCCCTTTGATTTCCTGCGGAGACATTCTCTGACAGAAACTTCAATGGCATATACCTCCGCCTAAAATTTTGTCGGCGTGCATCCTGTTGTAAAAGCTTTTTGGAACTTGGGACCATATATCCCCGCTCCCGTTACTCTATTTTCAAATTTTGACCCATCAGTGTACCATATCTGTGAGCCAGGATCAACTGCTTCACAGTTTTCCATAGTTATCTATTACTCCCTAGTTGCCTATTGGATATAACGACCTTGTAGCGTTTTGTGAAGTTTACCATCGGCAGCATCCTGTCAGGGATTTTAAAAAGGAGTCATTTTCGAAGGTTTTTAGTATCTTCATGTGAGCCGTAAATTTCCCTGCCTTTATATCACCGATTTCCTCCATTCTTATTGCACTTACACATGCCTCTTTTTTTATAATGATCGTTAAAGATGGTAGCCCTATTATTACCTTCAGAGCTTCAAATGGGCACGTTCTCATTGCTCCAGTGATACTTATGCACGCCATTCCTTGCAGCTTTGTCAGTTGATTAGCTGCTGTGCGCTGTTGGACCTTGGGCCACCATGCAAGTGCTGCATACGTAACCATAGATCTCACAATTGTTGTAAACGTCCAATAATTAATTTTCGGTTTGAGGCCCCACAATTTGCCATGGAGGCGTTGACAGGCAAAAAGGGCACGTGTTGCCCTGCCTTTAATTGAATCTAAGTGGGTGTTCCAAAGGAGTTGCTTGTTAAAAATCACTCCTTAGTACTTGACCTCATTTGAAAAGTCAATAACTTTTCCATCCAGGGTTGGTCTTACCAGATTTAGGCTCCTTTCACTGGAGAAGGGTACCAGAATAGTCTTGTCAGGATTTATGCTTAACCCTTTTTCCTTACACCACTTTGAAGTTATACGGAGGGCACTCTGCATTCTGTCCGATATCGTCGGTTCATGACTGCCCAGACTTGAAATAACCAGATCATCCGCATATCCTCTGGTGTCAAAACCCTGGTTGTTAAGGGGCAAGTACCCCTCCTTGAGGGCATCCTCTAGTGGCAGTAGTCGTGTTACGTATTCCACCAAGCTCAAAGGTTTCAGCATGATTATAATCCAGTGTATGGTTTAAGATGGTATATTTTTAATCTGCATTGCTGCTTTGATCGCATTGTATGACGTATTGTCAAAAGCCCCTTGAATATCAATGAAGGCACATAGCGCTGTTTGTTTTGCTTCAAAAGCTTAAAAGTAGACACGAGCAATTTAGCACTTAGAAGACTGCGATATATTTATTAAGGCGGGAGGGGTTTAGGTTTTAAAACAACTTTTGTTGTTTGATTTTTTCTGAATGTACAATATGTCGAGAGTGTTGTGTAAAAATTGCAACTAAATCGGAGCAAAACTAACGAATATACAGCGTTTCAAGCGACTGGCCCTCACACTGGGGTGTTCAATAGTGTGGCTCACCGTTGTATAGAAAAAAATAAAGTTATCTCTATTATTATTAATTAACTAATTATTTGCAAAATGAACCTCTTAGAAGCGCTTGCGGTGATTTTAATTTTGTATCTGATGTTATATCCTTAAGTGAATCCATGGACTCAATCAAACATAAAATTTTAGATTACCTGCAGTACCGTCGTTGATTATGTAAAGTTCTTTCAAACATATATCTGATGCATCTGGTGATTTGTAAACACATTAATATAACAATCTAAATGGATAAATGGACCTAAGCGTAAAATGGAAAATTTTGGTGGATAAACATATAAGTAATCTGAATGGACCTAAGCCTGGGATCTTCAGTTGCCTCATATCTTCATGATGATTGTAACTACACTTGTCGACGGTACCGTGGTGTCTTGGTGTCTTTTTACCTCTTGAAACACTACGTTAGATCGATTTGTAATATATTAATATGAGTGGCCGATAAGGCCTAGTTTGTCTTGGTGCCTGCGTTCGCAACTGGTTTTCTTTATTTTATGAAATTTGGTTTGGTGAAGTTGACCTAGTTTGTCGAGTAACCACCCTGTCAAGCCAGGATTTCACCGGCTTCAGGGAGACAGAACGATATATATTATATATATACCTATTGGAGTGGTGTTTTATTGGGTATGAGACCTTGTTTGTCACACGACTCCGCCGTATACAAAAATTGTTGCTAACTTGACCTTGTTTGTCTTGAAAACGCAACCCTGCTATGCTGTCTGATTTTATCGATTTTGACTTAACTTTTTTTCTATTATTTTTTATACTTTAATAAAATTATATACTTTAAGCAATTTACTAAAACTTTTTAGTTTGTTAAAAATACATTATTTCATTCAAAATCATACTTTATATTTTTGAATTGTATTAAATATCTTATTTTATAATTTTAAATTTGCTATAAAACCTGTTAAGGTTTAGCAATCAAGTAAATAAATAAATAAATAAATAAGCTTTCTAATGGTCTATATTGTTTAGACATTATATGAATATTGTTGGCACAAAGTTTCAATTCGATTTTTCCACTGAAAAAGGATGCTCACCGACCAGAAAGTTTTTAAAAATAGCAAAATTTTGTTTTTTTTATACAAATTTGTTTTATAAATTAAACTTTGTTAATAATTTTTTTTTATTAATGTTTATTTATTGAATTCAACAAAGTTCCTTATTATAAATTCATATAATTTTTTTAATAATTTAAAGTTTATTATTTTATTTCTTTCGAAACTCCCTTTATGATAGATCTTTTTGTTGATTGTGTTGGAATGAACTTTCGATTTTCTTCCACAACTTGCAAAAGAAGCTGCTTTTCTTCTTCATCATTTGTTAAAAGTTTTTAATAATCCGTAAATAATTTAACTCATCGTTCCGCAGTATCATTGGCAACTCTCAAATACGATATATAGTAAAGTTTTAGTTTAATAGTAAAGTATTTTATAAGGAGAGGCAAATTTCTTTTACCAACCTCACAAATAAGTAGCTATCAGGTTTTTTACAAGTTTGCGGCGGATGTAATAAAAACGGATCACCAATATGAAGAAGTTTGAACAAGTTCTTAGAGCGTTTATTAGCAAAGTCGCATCGTTTAGAATTTTCAATCATAAAAATTGACCTCTTACAATTCTGTCAGGAGAACTAGATTTTGAGATGATTGAATTTGCCAAGCTACGTTTGTTTTCGTCGGGTACTCTGTAAGAGAACAGAGCCAGACCAACTATTTTATCTGAAAGATACCATAAGTGACGCGCAAGAGAACACTTGGATGAATCACATCAGGCGATTTTCCTAGAACTGCCATCGTTAACTCTACACCCAAAAAATATTTAGGATAAAATTACGAATAAAATCTTTGTAGAAATACAAACGGAGTCTATTCGTAGAATGTACAAATGTTTTGTACATAGTACAAACGTTTGCAGTGTAGGCCACATGAAAAAATTTTTTGAATTCGTACCTTTGTACATTCTACAAACGCTCGTTTGTAAAAATCTATAATATATAAGTTTGTGAAATTAACGAACATTGTTTGATAATATTCAAAGTGGTAGCAGGAGCGTTCGAATATTCATATTTATATAGATATGTATACTGTTCGCCGTTTTTTATGTAATCTTGAACAAAGCAGATTCTAATTTCAAGTATTTTGTCCATCACTTTGTATGTACAATAGAGAAAATAAGAAAATATCTTTCACTTTGTATGGGAGGTGGGCGTTCTTTAGGTCCTGCCACGCTCCTTTTCACAGGATAATTAATTTATCTTTCCAGAAGTACGTATACAAATGTTTATGTCAATATCTCGATTGGGAATGTTTTTGTCACCCTTTTATATGGAAAGGGAACCACTGAAGTATATTTGATATACAGAAATTGTTTGTATTTTGTTTAATATTCTTGTGTGCATCGTGCAAAAAATCGTTACATTCAACTCCAAGATTTGTCCTGTTACTATTAGCCGCGGTCAGTTACCTGACTGATAAGGTAAAAATACTTTTAGATTGAATTTATTTGCATCGTATCAATTTAATCCAATGTATGCAAATTCCGAGAGACAATTTGTGTCCGTACCAAACTACTCAGGCACAAAAGTCCAGAGTATCGGACTCAATTTTATTTTTAAAAGCTATGAGTAGCAACGAAAAACTGCGAAGTTTATGAATACAAATTAATCGCACATTGATTTTGAGCCGAATTCAAACGAGCTTCCGCGAACAGGACCCGAGAAAAAATTGATATATTGTGCCAATGAAGTAGCTTATATGTATCGAAACTGGCCTGAGTCTTCACTATAAAGTGCCCGAAACATACCCAACAAGTACCTTGAAAGGCACCTGAAATAGTACCGTAGCAAGTTTGTATTATGTCAATAAAGTGTTCAAAAACGAGCTACTATATTCGCACACAATAAAATGTATGTCAAAACATTTCAAGCTGGCTCATTCGCTAAAAGAAAAGGATACCTACAGTTGCATTTTTGCTGGCGTTTGCTGATAACACCTTTCCAGTTTTAGTATCCTAATTAGGCCGCGCGCCTAAGGTGGCAGTTTATAAATAAAAAACGAATCGCCAAGTCCAGTCGTGCACATATTAATTAAAATTATTAAAGGTAATTAAATTCGGATATTTATTAATTTTTTTTATGTAGCGATAGTAATTCCATTTTCATTCTCTGACTATATTTAAATCTAGACGTCAAGCAAAAACACGTTGAAGAAATACAAAATCAAACAGTACCAAAAGCAGTGACAATTAATATCGAGAGCGCAGCATGACTGCAAAGCGAATAAATATTTAGCATCTGTTTTCGCAGATATTTTTTCCTTCTCTTTTGATATTTTTTCTTTTAAATAAGAAACAGGTTTTTTAAGACTTGTTCTATGGGGAAAAAGGACAAACATTTTTAAAGTCGCCCACTCAACTTTGTGAAGTTTGTTACAAGTCAAGAAAAAGAATGAGTTTATATGTTTGAAACTTAAAATATTTTATTTTAAGACAAAGTTCAAATATTCTAGTTTTGAGAAAGAATTTTTTGAGCGAGATGTGGCAATCAAGGATTAATTTCTATATATAATTCGTCTGTATCTCCTGGTTAACACTCATCGAGACTTGACATCAATTCTTGTTCATTCCCTTTTTAATTTCCACCTCTCTTACGTTTGATATCCGCGTCTTTTATCCACAAAGGTAAGACTTGACCATCAAGTCTTGACGAGTGTAAGCCAGGAGTATGTCACTGAACTCCTCTTAAATGGCTGGTGTGTTTGAGTTGGTCCCTGGATGGTTTGTATGTACAATTGGTTGGTTGTGCTGCGATTGGGAGTTTTCTGGTACGATGAGTATTATAGCGCTACCTTTTTGATCCATCCTGAACACTAGAGAGCGCTGTAGTACAAATCTTTAATAATTCCGTGAAAATTTCTAAACCACTCATCCGATTAGCATGAATATTTGAATATCAATTCACTTCCCTTAGACTGTTTATATTTTTTCATAAAATTAAACTCCTTTACATGAATTTTAAGTTCTAATTGTTCATCATTAACGCTGCTTAATTTTAAACATTGATCAGTTAATTTTTCGTCATTAAAATAAACTCAAATTTTTTCGCAATACTAAATGATTGAACATTCTTCAAATTTTTGGGTCTACTTGCCTATCCTTAACTACGCCAGCAACCTCTTTTGTCCAAACCTTTTTTACAGGGACTTTACCCAAACCATACACTTCGCGACAATTACCAGAATGGACAGAACAGCGTCTGAATGGACAGATTTTGTGTTAAATATATTAGTGATGTTGCGTATTAATTTAATTAACATTGTACAAAGGAAAAAAATTGTATATCTTACGAACGCATTCGTTGCATATACAAAAAAAAAAATTATTAAAATTACAAATGCCTTTATACAATATAAGAATGCATTCGTTTCATATTTACGAACACGTCTGTATATTGCATGAACTTATTTGTTCTGAGAACAAAATAAAATTTGTTAATATTACGAATACTTTCGTGCAATGTACAAACGGATTCGTAAATTCTACAAACGCATTCTTATATTGTACAAAGGCATTCGAAATATTTAATAATTTTCTTTGTAGATGAAACGAATACGTTTGTAAAATATAGAAATTTTTCTTTGTACAATGTACAAACGGTCATTTGTATTATTCACAAAGGCGTTCGTAGGCTGAAAAGAACAAAGGGCTTTGTAGAATATAATAATTGTTTTGTACATAGTTCGAAGCTTTTTTTTGGGTGTACTAGCTCCATATAATCGTCTCGGATTGGGCTCGACATTCAGCAGCATGTTGACTTAACCAAGATTAAGTTGAGTCTATGAACGGTTGCATTTTTTAAACGTTTTCAAGATTTAATAACTGTCAAATTTTAAACTACACCAAGCTGACTTTAACCTTTTACAAAGTGGTATGTCTGGTAAAGTAGATGGGCCAAAACATAATATAAACACTTTAGATAAAACGACTTCAAAAATATGATGCCGGCAAGCTAGCCACATTAGATCATGCCCAATTTTTTGTTCTAGAAGAACACGTGCTCCTTTATATTGACCTGTGTTGCCAGACGTTGTTTCAAAACTCATCCCAAGGTTGTTTTAAACCAAGTTCCACTCTTCCAACAAACCATATACAGCCTCCGCTTCATTTTAACCAGAAGATTAAATTAGCTTCGGTACGCCAAGCTCTTCACCACCACCAGATATCAATACTGCCAAACGTTCCACCTTTTTTTGTCCAGATATAGTCAATGCAATCTTACTATCCCAATGTATAACTAAGGATTTCTGTGGTCTAAACGAATCTTTTATACGGGAAGCGAGCTCTTTTCTGGCATTTCGATGCGCTCGATGTGTTGTGCTTCTTGAATTAGAAACATTTTCTTGGCTATAACCCAGATTGGACAGCAGTGGGATAACTAATCTAACGGCTTCTCGATCTGATATTTTATTGCGGTCAAGAGCACTTGCTACACAATGAGTCACTACCTTTTGCGGTTCTTTTGGGTCAGATCGCTTCTTTTTGGGAACATGAGATGTAATGTATTCATCATCAGCAGAGCAGACCGAAACAGCACGAAAAAAAGTCAATTTCAGCACAGCAAATAAGCACTAAAAAATGACGAAATAGCACAATAATAAGCACTAAAAACTCTTTAATGAAAACAAATATTTTTAAACAAAAAAAAAGTTTATAATCATATTCCTTTTTTAATATAAAAAACAGAGAATGTACACTCTAAAACATAAATTCAATTCAAGTCAGGTATATTTTAATGTAAACACTAAAAGAAAATATATCAAAAAATAAGTTCAGTATACTGCCGTCCTAAGAAAGAAAGTCCCAAACGCCACAATTCCAAAATTGGGATAAGGGCAGATTCGGAGAGTGAATGAGTTTCTGTTTTTGTGTTAAGTTAAGAATTTCCAGTTTCAATTGCAAATGACTGAAAAACGTTAAGTTAAATGGTCACATCTACCATTTCTAGTGTAAAAAGCAGTAAAAGCTGAATATCTCAAAACTACTAAAATGGAAATATGACTTTCTTTCTTAGGACGACAGTATAGTCATTGGGGTACATATAAATATTAGTGTATATTATTAGGTGCTGCTTTAAACTGCTGCTTAAAAAAATAAATGAACGGCGCTTTTGATTTAGCAAGTGCGTAAATTTTGAAAATGATAGCTCAAAATCCGACGATGCTACCGGACAGTATTTAAGAAGAGCAAGTTCTTTCGGTGAAAAGAAATCAAGAAACTTATTTCCTGAATCAATACCTTTATGAATAACTTTGTTTATATCTAAAATTATAGGATATCTTTTGTTACTCTAAAGTATATTTTTATTTTAGGAAAAACTCTTCGCGACCAAGGAGGCCAAAGTCTTGCGTGTTTTCTTTACAATGCCAATACTTTCATTAAACCCAAGTACTTGGGTTTCAAGTTTTCAATTGAACGAACGATGGAGGAAAACTGGCATTTAATGAATGCGAGCTCAGATTTTAAACTGTTGAATTGAAACAGTTCTTTGGCCACTCAGATTGCATCAGAATCTTCGTCACTGAATTTTTCCGTTACAGTTTTAACTTCATCAAAATTATAGCAAAAATAAATGGCTGCTTTTAGCCACGTACCCCATCGCGTTTTCATAGGATTTGGTGGCAATTGAGTATTTGGGAAAGCAAGTTTGAATGCATTACGACATGATAATGCTTAAAATTACTAAACAAATTACAAGTAAGCAGTAAAAAAGCTATAGTCGGTCTAGCTCTTTCACTTCATGTGTAGGGAATAAAAATATAAAGTGGTTCTTAATTTTATTTAAACTGATTTAACATTTAATATATATCTATTGACAGTTGGGAACTGAATGCGTATAAGCTCGGCAATTCGATGCAGACCATGTGCAAAACATGTTAAATGAATCATCTTCGGATATAAAACTTGCAACGCACTGGCAGCGCTTAGCATATAGGCTGCTGCATCCGTAACAAGCACCAGCACTTTTCCATATTCAATGCCTAAATATGTGCATTTGAAATAAATAAATTAACTTAAACACAAATGTACCATTTGGCCACGCAAGCTCAACGAGTCATTGAAAAAGGCACCTATATTGCTAGCGTTCACCCATATTGCTGCTTCAACTGTTGCCACATTAAACAGATTCGATGTTTTACGTTCGAAAGAATTTTCGTCGCCATCTTATATGGCGAAAACAAAATTGACTACCAGGCGCTGTTCCACATCCATCGTTTCGTCAATCGACGAGAAATCATAGCGACCATCTTCTTTTTGCACTTTGTACAAAGTGCGTAAATATCTATTCCGAAGTACTGTTTCACTTGGTACAGAACTATTTGTATAGCGCTCTAAAAACATCTTTACACTTGAGTGGGTCACCTTACAAGAAATTAATTGTAAAGCTAGAAGTATATTTTTTTTTGGTCTTTACTCACTTCTTTTAAAGAAATATTTGCTTCCAAAAATGCAGCACAAAGATCCATAGGAAACATAGAACTCGACTTTTCCGGATACTGGGAAAGTAGTATTTGCTTTGAGTACTTGCCTCACGTTCCGACGCCACGGTCTTATGTTTTTGGGAATTCAAGTGTTGCTCGACATTATTAAGCCTTTTTGTCGACACTTGCGTATTGCAAAACACACAAAACAAAACAGAGTCATCGCTGCTAAAAATGCCCGGATGCCCGGATTTATACGGGTGATAAATTCTTTATTTGGTTCTTTCACATTCGGCATAATTTTTCATTTTAGAGTAGTCTATTCAATTTCCAATTTGCAAAAATTTTGTATCTAAATGCTGCTGGCGACTGCTTTGTAGCAAAATTATTTTGTATAAGTTGTCAAATAAATAACGGCATCTAATACTTAAGCGATAAAAAGGAGGTGTTCAAAATATTGTGCATTTGATGTTTGGATAAGTTTTATTTTGTACATTAAAAGGAGGCATAAGAGATGCCTGTTTGCAAGATACAAAAAATATATTGGACTGGTAAAGTAAAGCAAAAATGTTGAAAATAAGTACTTATAAGCAAAATAAGCCGAAATAAGCACAGACACCCTGAATAAGCAAAATGCTGGGAAAACAAGCAAGAAGCATTTAAACTCGCTCTGATCATCAGCATCAGTTTCAATACTCTCTGATTGTTTGTATTCACAATTAGAGAAACTGGATAAGTCTTTGTATGTACACTTAGATCAGACGTAGAATTCTTGATATGTTTTTGCCGACGTTCTTCTTCAGATTCTTGGCGTTGAAAAGAACGCCTTTGCTTTTGGCTAAGTTTAAGGTCTACTGTAGTTATTATAATGTTTCTAAGTCCTTGTTGATAAATTAGGAAATTTCCGTCTTCTTCAATTTTTATTATAGTCATCGCATCCGCAAGTGAAATATCAAAAATTTAATCGAGATCTTGAATAAACATAATTTCCCTTTCTCTTTGTAAGGGCGAGGTTCGCTTGCTATTCTTTTTTAACAGCAACCACTCCGTATGAGTTTTCTCCAATTTGTCAACGCAATGATAGTCTTGTTTTGTAGGAACTGCCGCTCTATTCCAAACGACGAGAATCTCTCTGAATTATCTCATGACTTGCACTTCGAATACGTTGTAAATCATTCAGTTAATAATGAAATCTTAATAAAACTTGTCTTTTAGTTGGAAGTTGGTTCAGTATAGAAAGGGAATCTATAGCACTTAGCCCGATTAAAGATATAGACTTACGAGTTGATGACATTTTTCAGAGTGAATTTTGTAATAATTTATTTAAAGAATTATTTATCTATTAGTTAAAGGCAATTTTATTTTGCTATTCCCGAAATTTTACATAACCGTCACGCGCGCGGAACTATTTTGCACTATTTTTTATTGCAAATTAGTTTTTTCCGATGAATTTTTTAGCGTTGCTACGACAAAAAAAAATCTTCGATGCATTTAACACGCCTGCTTTACTGCCTTAACAGAACGGCTGTGGCTGTTGCTGTTTCTGAAGTTAAAATTTGTTCAACTGAAACAACAGCTACAGCTACGAGCATTCTGTACGTATTCGTGTGTTCAGTGAATTTTAACTTTTGACTGTTCCTTTTTGACTACAAACTGCACCATTCTGTTCAGCCAGTTATGCAAAGACCATTTAAATTTTTAAATTTCTACAAATAACTAATTTTTTTAAGTCAACCTGAATTTTAATGTATTTCTTACTATGGCAAAACTTTAGTTGCCGTGAGCTCTCAGTTTTAGAATAGTAAGGACCCAAAAAATTTGCCGAAATACTTTTACCTAAAGATGTAAAAAAACTAGCCCATGAGAAGATTATTATGGAAATAGAAATTTTTTGAGCCACCTAGTGTTCAAGTATAAAAATTTTAAAAATCGATTTTTTGACTTTCAAGTGCTGCCAAAAATCTAAAACAAATTAATAAAATATCTCGACAGTTTTACTTTGGGTATCTTAGTAGCTTCTTAAAACATCTTAATTTTTTGATCTCAGTTGATCAGCTGTTGGGCTATGCTGTTCACTGCAAAACCACTTTTTTTGTAGGTGCGTCCAGAAAACGGCCGGCATTTTGTTATTTCTTGACATTTTTTATTATAATTTTTACTAGGTATTTTTCAAATGTTGCTTTATGATACCTACATCAATTCAAGTTACTTCCGCTAACAGTAGCGCGTCGATAAATTCGTAAAAATGGGTATTTTTTAGGCCGAATTAACCTTACCCCCCCCCCCCCCCCCCCCCTGTAATGAACAAGTATTTGCATATACAAAATTTCCTAGAACTATCCCAAAAAATTATCATTCTGGTTTTTCCAAAGAATATTTAATTAACGATTTATAAAGATCATGCTAAGACTACCTTTTTTGTGTCGTTTTCTTAAAATCGTAATATAGTGTATGACTTCCTAAAAAATTCTTGTGTATAAATTTATATAAGGAGTTTCACCTTCTGTTGTAAAAAGTAAAATGATATTGTAATGCATATATGCTAAATAACTAGTCACAAACTGCTTTTTCTCTTAAAAGAATGTGAACTTATAAGCCTGCAAGTATTTGCTTAAATATTCGTTAAGAAAAGCATATCCATTTGTTTTTAAATAAAAAAAAAAATCTTAAAAATATCCCAAAAATTTCTCATGCTGTGTTTTTTTAGAAAAATATTTTATCAATGATTTGCTAAGTATCATAAGTTTTCGGTTTTTTTTTAAATCGCATACTTTTCATCAATTTATGTAAGAATTTCCCTTACTGTTTTTGGTAACAAAATAAAAAAGGTTAATAATATTGTAAATATCGTTTTAAAGAACTAAACACAAACAATTTTTTCTCATAGAAGAATGCTATCAATTAAACTCATAAGTATTTGTTAAATATTATTTTTAACAATACTATTTCCATAGGAAAAGCATTCAAATTTGTTTTTGGATAAAATTAAACATTTTCCTAATGTTTTACCAAAGATTAAATGGATAAAAAATAATATTTGACATTTTTTTTTGTTAGAAGACTGTGGCAATACCTTGAAACATTGAAGTACGCTTTGCATCAATTCTTACTATAGGGTCATACCATATTAAATCAACCAACTTTTAAGTTTCATCTCTCAGATTTGTATGATTTTTTATGTAGTGCTTGTGATTCTGCATCAAACTGTACACTTTTTTTTTTGCGAAAGTTTAATTTTTTATAAATTTAAAAAAAATAATTATAAGATAAAATTTTGTTTTTTCGGAACTCAAAAATAGTTCTAGATTTCAAACTAAAGCAGCTATGTGGATGTTTAATAGCTCATGTTTAAAGCTCATGTTTAAACATAGCTCATGTTTAAAGCTGATAGTGTTGTGAGAATGACATATGATTCCTATTTCTGAATCTGAAATAAATACCAAATATTACTTCTTTAGCACAGAGACAATACTATACTATCAGTGAATTCTCATTAAACAACACTTGTGTTACGAGTATGACTCTATTGTCAAACTTACTTTTTTTTTCATTATAATAATATAATTGCGTGTTAAAATGTAAACAAATATTTACTAAATAGAATATTTTTATGCAATAGAAGCTTCTAAAAATACAAAATTAAAGATGTTTATTTTATTTTCAATATGTGCTACTAAACATCTTTAAAGCGTTTTTGGTTTGGATCTATGACTATTTTTGTGTTTAAAAAAACGAATTCCTAATTTTTATGTCTAATTTTTATCTTAAAAAAAACATATTTCATGAACCCATCGCCATCCTAATTTGAAATTTTGCACACTGGTAGCCAAAATATATACAAACCACATATACCAAAAAAATTTTTAAAAATGGAGTATTGCTTTTATTAAAAAAAAAGGTTACGGCTAAAAAAAATTTTACATTGTGTTGTTTATCAAGCTGTTTAACAAAACTGTTAATTTAATGTTTAAAATGTGATATTAAACATCTCCATAGCTTGTTTGGTTTAAGATCTATAACTATTTTTGTGCTTAAAAAAATTAAATCCTACACTTTTTGCTCATTTTTTGTTAAAAAAATCATTTTCTCATGAACCCATCAACATCCCACTTTGAAATTTTGCTTGCTTTTAGCCAAAATATAAATAAACCACATATATAAAAGAAAATTATTTAAAATGGAGTACTTTTTTAATTAAAAAATAAAGTTTCTGTAAAAGTTAAAAAAAAAAATAAAATAAAAAATTATATTGTGTTGCATATCACATTGAAGCTGCCTGTTTCAGCTTTTAAATGGGCTATTAAACATCCACATAGCTATTTTAGTTTGAAATCTAGAACAATTTTTGTGTTTCGAAAAAACAAAATCTTATCTTATAATTTTTTTTTAAATTCATAAAAAATTAAATTTTATAAAAAAAGTATACAGTAAATGTAGAGTCACAAGCACTATAAACAAACAAAAAAAAATCTTACTAATCTGAGAGATGAAATTTAAAAGTTCGTTGATTTAATATGGAATGACACTCTATACTATAAATATCTTATGGCAAGAAAAGTACATATCGTCCCCTTCATGCCAAAAACACCTATGTGAAAATAAATTGGTTTTGAGTTTTTAATTGCATCTGGTGCATTTCAAAGCAAAGAATTTTCCCTCAAAACAAGAAAATCCAATTAGGTTTGGAAAAAAATCATAAAATTCGATGCTAAAACCACCTATGTGACTTTTTGAATATTTTTTTCATGCCAAAAACGCCAATGTGCATTTTTATGTTTTTTGGATTTTTCATTTTTCATTTTACTTCCAAAACTAATTCGAATACATATCGTCCCCTTCATGCAAAAAACGCCAATGTGCATTTTTATGTTTTTTGGGAAATCGAGTTTAAAGGTTAAAATGACTCAGAAAAATAGAAAAATCAGCTTTTTCTCCAAATTTTTTTTTGTCACTGGATGGTGCATGCCTTCATAATAAACAATGGAAATTTGATTTTAGTTGCTCAACAAAATTATAAAAAAATACTTTTTGTGCAACCATTTAACGTTTATTGCTATAAAATTGTGTTAAAATAATTGTAAAAATTTAAAATTTAATAATAGTAAAAAATCCATTCATACACAGATAATTATGTTATAAGTCATGAAAAAATTCACTGATCAATCTCATCTGTAGCGGTAACAAAATCACTTTCAGTGAAAACATGTGCACATTGGCATTTTTGGCAAAAAGAAATTTAACGGTTGTGAAAATTTTGTGCATATACGACTCTGTAAAAACTTTGGTAATGAAGATAATTGCAAAATTCTTTTTGCAATTTGTTTTTCAAAGCAGTGGCAATGTCTTTAATCAATATTCAAAGAATTTGACCTTTTGACCTGTTAATTATACGTGGAAAAAATTAATACACTACCAAAAAACGCGAATTTTGAAATAAAAAAAAAACGCTTAAGCTGAAATGAGAATTTTATTAAATGCTTTCTTTTTCGGCTTAAGAATAAGAATAATAACGATCAATTATCTTAGTGCTAGTAAAAATATTACTATGATTTTTGAGAAATTATTTTAAATTATAAAATTGCTGCTTGTTTAATGAGGAGTGACCGTGTCTACTGCCATTTCGGCGCTCGGATGTGGGCGCTTGTCCTGATGACTGATAATCAAGATTTTAAAGTGAGTCCTTGACGATTTTTGCTGCTCCATAATTTGTGATTTCCTCCGTTTCAACTAAGATGTGGGTGCTCCACTAGACGATTCCAGATCCGTTTCTTCGTCCACTGCTGGCTCTGATAAAGCATCCCGTACTTGCCCTGATCCTTCTATTCCAAGTTAAAAGCGATGATATTCCCTAGGAATAATCATATCTTGGCACATCTTGCGCAGATCCTGTATTTTTTCGTTGCTGATTGATTGTTCTTTCACGTATGAATTTGGTATCTCGATCGAAAGTGGAATTCGTCCTTCAGCCCTGCAAATACCCACTTCCTGGAATGGCACATCATCATAATTTATTTAAAGAAAATTTTATCAAGGACATCTTTTCTATAGCGGAACCTATAAAAGTGAAGTCATCATAATAATGCAATATTCAAGACTTCAAATAAACTAAAATATGGTCGTGGGGGTATTTTAACATCGGCCCGGAAACGGATCTGGAGTCGTCAAGTGGAGCAGCCACATCCTAGTAGAAACTGAGGACATCACAAATTATGGAGCAGCACAAATCGTCAAGAACTCACTTTAAAACCTTGATTATCAGTCATCAGGACAAGCGCCCACATCCGAGCGCAGAAATGGCAGTAGACACGGTCACTCCTTCATTAAACAAGCAGCAATTTTATAATTTTAAATAATTTCTCAAAAATCATAGTAATATTCTTACTAGCACTAAGATAATTGATCGTTATTATTCTAATTCTTAAATCGAAAAAGAAAGAATTTAATAAAACTCTCATTTCAGCTTATGCGTTTTTTATTTAAAAATTCGCGTTTTTCTGGTAGTGCCTTAATTTTTTCCACGTATAATTAACAGGTCAAAAGGTGAACTTCTTTGAGTATTTATTAAAGACATTGCCACTGCTTTGAAACACAAATTGTACAAATAATTTTGCCATTATCTTCATTACCAAAGTTTGTACAGAGTCGTATGCACAAAATTTTCACAACCGTTAAATTTCTTTTTTTAATTTGATCAGTGAATTTGTGAATCTGTGTATGTATGGAAAAAATTTTAGGATGTAGATTTTTTTAAAATTTTTATAATTATTTTAACACAATTTTATAGCAATAAACGTTAAATAGTTGCACAGAAAGTTTTTTTTTATTATTTTGTTGAGCATCGAAAATCAAAGTTTCACTGTTTATTATGAAGGCATGCACCATCCAGTGACAAAAAGAAATTTGGAGAAAAGTTGATTTTTCTATTTTTCTGAGTCATTTGAATCTTTAAACTCCATTTCCCAAAAAAACATAAAAATGCACATTGGCGTTTTTTGCATGAAGGGGACGATATGTATTCGAATTAGTTTTGGAAGTAAAATGAAAAATGCTCAAAATTTCCCCAACAATTTCCCGCTCATGAATTCATTAATTAATCGGCTGTTTTATTTTGTTTTTAAGAAATTCCTGTTTCCTCTCTTCCTTCTGATTAGCTAATTCGCCCACTGAACACTTACACATACCCACTCACACACACACACAATTAAAATCGCAACTAGGCGAAAAGTTAAAGCAAATATCAGAAAATTGTAGATATATCCTACTATGTAAGATTTATATCCTACAACGATTGCTTGCTGCATTGGAGCAGCACTCGTAAGAATTATGGCACCAGTCATCATCACCAATCCGTAGTATTAGAAAAGACAACAACAAAAAAAACATGGCTGTTAGGTGTGTTCAGCAAGTTTGCTGCATTTCCGGTAAAACTGGGTCATTAAAGACAATACCGAGGTGTTGGCAACACTTCGTTTAATTACGCTGTAAACGATGAGAGTGTGAAAATAATGCAAAAAAATTCCTGTTTTTTCTACACAACGTATTCAGCTCTTCTTCGTGCACTTCAGTGACAGCTTCATAAAATTGACATGGGCTGAGTAGGAGGCGTGTATAAATTGACAACGGTGCATGTTAGTGTGAGATTGTTCAGGCAATGAATTTAAATAGTTTTCCAACGGTAAGTTTTCTTAATTACAATTAAGGTTTGCTATAAAAAATTATTCATTTTTTTTTTGTTTTTCGCTACACCTAGGAAAAGTCATGGGGAAGTTTATTATTACCCATTAGAAATAATTTTCCAATTAAGGCTAGCCATAGTGTAGAGCATTAAAAAAGTTATTTGCATTGCTTTTTAGAGACTTAACTTTTTAGATTGATTAGCAGAAAATAAAAAGATTTAAGGAAATTTCCTTAACTGTACTTGGTTTTTTTATAGCTCATTAGACACAAATTTTTGAAGATAAAAATCCCGTTTTTCTATTAACTCATTAAGCATGTTTAAAAACATAAAGTATAATTAAATTTGAGATATTCTTTGTCAAAATAAGCTACACCTAAATATGTTTCCTTCGGTTGGATTGTTTTTAATGCCACTTGAGCCCTCTTGACTTATTCATATCTCGTAAATCTACATTTCTGTTAACTTCAAAGCATATTTTTGATGAATATTGTTGTTATTGTTGCTGTTTTGTGACGCCCCCAAAACAGCAGATTTTATTTTATAGCCATTTTACGGCAACCAATAAATTAATATTGATGCATAAATCATAGAATGCCGCATTTATTTCTTTTATTTTCTATTTTCTAGAAAATTGAAGTGCCTCGATGTAGTATATTTTCTAAGGGACACGCGTCCGCACCCGTTCTTTGCTTTACGCTGGCATACCAACGTGTTAATTTTGTGTTTCTCTGTAGGTCCGCCTATCTTTATGTCGATCTGTCGTCGTTTAGACAAACAGCCGTGTGCGCTTGACCCACAAATCAAGCGGTATTAATTTTATTACAACTTTTATAGCCGTCGATTCGAAGACGACTGCTGCTTCGTATTCTTTTCCTATATTTTTGCTTAGTCTTTTGCTGTAGTCATTATTTCTCTTGATATGAAAAATATATATTAACATAAATAAATGACATAAAAATAGCTAACAGTTTTGTGATAACGTTTTGGTATGTTCACAAGCCTGTATTTTTCTTACAGTTTGTTGAGGATTGGTAAAATCTAATTTAAAATTTAGTTGAAGCCTATTTCCATACTCATTCTTTTAATGTTTATTAAAAAAAATGTTTAGAAAGTTATTAAAAACATATTGAATGAATTTCCCTAAAATGTTCTCAAAAGTTTCCCACACATAAATCTATATTAAAAATTTGACATAATAAAAATGTCGTAAATTTTACAACTTAAGAAATTTTCATTGTGAAGTTTTTAAAATTTATCGTAAAAATATATAGAAAACAATAACAGTTTTTGGTAGTTTTTATATCCTTTTTTCAAAAAGTTTACAAAAAAAGTTTCTTTTGAAATATCCTTCTAAAAAAAAAACAAATGCCTCGATGAACATACAAGAGAAGCGAAGCTTTTTCGCAGTTTCATAGATTTGATAATTTAGTAGTTTTTTTTAACAAAATAATTTTTAAATTCAAACATTTTAAATACCATATACATAATTAAAAAACACGTTAATCAATATTCACACTAGTAAATTTTATTACATTCCATTACAATTTTATTTTATTATTATGTTACATTAATTTTGAATTTTTTAGTAATGAAATTCTAATGAAATTTTTTAGTAATCCTGTTAATGAAATTATTGGTTTATGATATCTAAAAAAGCAAACTTATATTATAGCAAATGTCATCGGTATATCTAGCAAATACTGCATCAATAGTTGTCCTTAATGGTGTTGTACAAATATTTGGATTATCATTAGTAAATTATATTTAATTGGCAATTAAAATCTTCACCTAAAAAAATTTCCAGCTGTGATAGTTTTCACCCTGTTCAATGGAACCTTCTCGTGTATAATATAAAAGTGATCTGTGAATAAATGTGATTATGCTTTCGATTTGATTTTGATTTTTTTTTCTTGGTTTTTCTTTAGTATATGACGTAAAAGCACTGTAATAATGGCAAAAAATAATTACAGTTTGAGCGTTATTAAGATTGATCCGGTGCAACATAGCTTCAGTTAATACCCTATATTGAATGAAACAACCTTTGGAACAAAGGGTTCTGGGTCAGTGGGTAGCGTGTAGAACTATCATTCGAAGGGGTATGAGTTCGATTCTAATAGCGTACAAAAAAAAAATTTTAGTATTATATTTTCTTGTTATAATAGACGCAAGCAAAACAGAACATTTCTTAAGACGAAAAACGGTGTTGGAAAAAAGTGATGTTTTTGAGATTGCACTCAATCAAGTCACAAAACGAGGCGTGAAAAGCTTCGCTTTAAAAATTAAAAAGATTAAATACTTATGTAAATTAAGATACTTCGACTTGTATGGGGGGAAAAAAAAATCCATTTTCTCCCCTCTTAAAATAATCCTTGTTCTAGTTTATAACGATTCTCAAAATATTTAGCATCAAAAACTAAAAATGTTTGCAAAAATCGTATGTCTCGTAAATATATAAGCTGGTGCAATAGTTGTAAAAAAATAAACTGTCAGAAATTAAAAGCCGGAAAAAGCTTTTTCTTTTAAATTTTTGCAAGCGATTAACCCTCAAAGTGCACCCTGGGTATACGATACCCGAGTCAAATTTTACTACACTTGGTTTTTCTAAATAGTTATAATAAGGGAAAAAGTAGAGAACCTCTCTCTCTCTCTTAAAAAAATATTATTGAGAAAGCAGTTTTGTTTTGTTATTATGTTCGTGTTTTTGTGCATCGAACACTATCTGATTGTATAAAAGATAAGAAAAAAAATTCCACTGCATTATTCAGTATTGCAATATTTTTTACTCTAATACTTCTCCAGTTCATATTGGAACGTGCCACGTGCTATATTTGATATAGCACAGACTCAAGTAGAGTGATTTGCTTATGTTCTAAGAGCACACTGCAAAAACTTGTGAGCAATGTTCGTTGCTTATCTATCTATATATATATATACAGTGGTGGTCACGAATTTAGCACACTTAAAAAAGTAAAGTGAATACTTATATTTTCCATTTATTTGTTGTAAATTTTTAATTAACTTTTTTTTCAGTGTATATATTATGTCTTTTTTATTTCTCATATACATTTTTTTATTTCAAAACTTTTTCCTATAGGACTTAAAATCAAATAAAAATTAAAAATAAGCGTTTCGACTTGGTCATGAATTTAACACACGAGCGAAAAAATGTCTAGGATGAAAAATATAAACAAAATTGATTGCATAAAACTCAATATTTCGTAGGAAATCCTTTATTCTTAATTACTGCAGCTCATATCCTTGGTAAACTTTTGACCAAAGCCTCACAACGGTACTTTGGAATACTATACCGAATCCTTTGGATTTCCCTAAACAAATCTGGCAAATTTTTGGATTTTACTGTTAGTATTTGCTGCTCGACATCCCTAAACAGATTCTCAATCCGATTCAAGTCCGATGATTGCAATGGCTACTTCAAAATATCAATATGTTTGTCTTCCAAGCAACTCTTAACTATATGAGCACTGTGCTTTGGATCATTATCCTGCATAAAACGCCATTAAAGTGGAAAATTATCCTCTTGAAATGATATCATGGTATTGACAAGTACTTTTGTGTAAGCGTGCTGATCCGTTTTTTGGTAAATTTTAACAATCGGACAAACTCCGTGCCAAGAAAACGCCGCCCATACCTTAACATTTCAGCCACCCTGTTTAATCGTCTTGAGCGTGTACTTTGGATTGTGTTGCATGTTTTGAGGACGCCACACATATTGTTTGCTGTCAGATGCGAACCGGCAAAAATTTGATTTATCCCTCCAAAGCACATTTTTCCAAAAATTCGTTGACTTTTTAAATATTCTTTTGCAAACGCAAGACTGCATTTAATATTTTTTTGTGACACATGTGGTATTTATTGGGCTGTAAAGCTACGGAAATTGTTTTCATTCAAGCGTTTTCTTATGCCTTTTGAGGATACATTTATGCGATATTTTGATGAAATTTCATTTTAAATTTTATTTGAGGTCTTAAAAGGATTACTAAGTGAAGCTCTATAAATCAAATGGCCCTCTCTTGCTATTGTTTTTCGCGCTCTTGGTCGCTATTTTAAATTTTTAATGCTCTAATACTGCTCTACATATTGTAATGCGTTATATAATAACTTTCACGAACATCTAAGAAGCAGAGCAATCTCTGAAACTGAGTTTCCACCATTTTTCATTTGCTGAATCAAATGCCGCTGAGCCTCTGAACACCAGTAGCCTTTCGCCATATCTTTCTGCAATTTTTTGTTAGAACTCAAATAGAAACTTAATAAATTTAGTATATCTTACTAGTAAAGTTTAATTAACGAAAATAAAATACGATATGGAACAGTAATTCTAACCTGTGCTAAATTCGTGTCCAGCATTTAAACCACATTGATTCATACTACTTTAAATATGTCAGAAAATTTAAGAATAACTAAGAAACCAACTAACGGTACATAGAGTTAACTTCATAAACAATACTCAACAAAAAATATTTGATTACAATTCTCAAGCTAAGATGTATAAAATTTCAAATTAGAGTTACTAACACAGTGTGTGCTAAATTCGTGACCACCACTGTATATATATATATATATATATATATATATATCTCGCACGCTAACAACAAGAGGGGCACAACCAAGGTTGCCAGCCAAAATTCGTAACAATTCCCACGAAAATTACCTTTTTCCCAAAGTCACATATATTAAATACCACCAAAATTCCCATGGTAAAGGTAAACAAAAAAAATTCCCACAGCAATTAAAAAATACCAAAAAAAATCCCACGATAATTTAAAATTACCACAAAAATACCACGCGTTTTAAAAATACCACCAAAAATCCCATATGCATTTAAAAATCCCACAAAAAATCCCATACGTATTAAAAAATACCACGAAAAATCCCATATGTATAAGAAATTTTAAAAAGTTTAGAAATACCAGAAATTTTTGCATTTAAATAAGCAGAAATGAATAGACACGTCGATAGTTAAAAATTTTGCATTTATTGTCTTTGTTTCAAAACTATAACAAATAAATAACCCAAGTAGAATTTTGCGATCACAGGTTACTTAATATACATTTTTTACATGACGACCTTTCAGAGATACTGATTTGGATAATATTTTATGGGAAAAGTTTGTAAAAATTCCTATTTGTAAAAATTCCTATTCTTAAATAAAGCCTTCAATGTAACTTTCCTTTTTAATACTATTTTACCACTAGGTCACGGAATATTGTAACGTTTAATCAAGTTTTACCTTTAAAAAATGCATCACACAACTATGGAATAATAACTTAAGATGTTATCATTTTGTAACGATTAGATAATTGCGACCCAAGTGTAGGCTCTTTCTATTTAAAATGGTGGCCGCAAATTATTATTATATTTTCCTAACAATAAACATGAAATTGCTTTTGTATTGTATTGTTAAGCTTTTCAACTATGTTTTATTGATTGCTTACATTAAAAACTATTACTGAAATTTGTGTACAATACTTTCTCCACAAAACTTTTTAAAACATTTTCTATTAATATGAAATTATTAAAAAATTTTCTAAATTTAGATTGCGCTTAAATTTTTAAGAAGTTTTGGCTGTTTTTTACCGAAAATCTTCTTTCCCATCTACATTTAGCTCCAAAAAATATCCAAAACACCTAATGTTATGTTGTACTCTTATATTTTATATAAATTCTAATTATAAAATAATTTATAATAATTATGGCTGTAAACAAAATTGGCAACTCTATAATGCATTTATACTAAAATGTAATAAGTAACTTCAAAGTAGTTTTTACTAAAACAATGTCGGCATTGTGTTGCACCACTTTCGAAAAATAGTGATCTCTGTAACGTAACCAATGTATTGACATCATGTCAATGTTGACACAAAAATAAACGCTACGACGTCGCTGCAACCCAAATATGGACCATCAGTTCTAGTTGGGAACATACAAATTGTTTCACATAAAGTTAATTGTTACACATATCACATGTTTTCGTCTTATATTTGAGATCGTGAATTTTATTTGTATGTATCCATTTAATAATTTCTAAAACGATAGTATTCTTATAAATAATATAAAAATATTGTTTTAAAAAATATTTGTGGTTTGTGAAATAACTTATTTCTAATATCAAATAATAAAAGTGACTTCAGAATAAAAAAATAACCATAATAAAATATGTATACAGTTTTCAAAGATATTTGTGCTTTGTGAAGTGATAAACAGTGAATTTAACACAATATGATTTTTCAAAAAATTAGGCACTTATTTCTAATATAAAATCATGTCAGTGACTTCAAAAATAGAAAATAAACAAAATAAATTAAATATTAGTTTTCAAAGATATTTGTGTTTTGTAAAGAGATAAACAGTTAATTTCAACACAATATGATTTTTAAAAAATGTAGGTACTTATTTCTCATATAAAATAATATACACAAGTGACTTCAGAAATAAAAAATAAACAAAATAAAATATATATAAATTTCTTATGGCAACTGTTATTTAATTTTGATTTCAAAAGATAATTGCTGATTATTGGATTCGATAAGTAAACTTGCAAATATTGTCTATTATTGTTTTGGTAGTCTTATATATTTCACTTTTTTTGGACTTTTAAAATATTTTTTGTAAGCTTAACGCTTGCATGCAGAAATGTGGAATTTTCAGAAAGATCAGAATTTTAAGTTTAGAATTTTTTCAGAAAAGAAAAAGCGCTATTCGTTTTTATGCAATTTTGTGGTGTCAACTTGATCTTAAAACAAATATGTAATTTATTCATTAAGTTTGAAGAAATGTACAGCGTAAACTTATAGCTTTACTCTACTGTATATATACGTCGATCATCTAATACTATGATTAAGATTTTGCTTAATAAAAGTGAAAAAAAAACTTTTTAAGAAAAAATTCCCAAATTCCCATGCAATTAAAAAATACCACGCTCTATTCCCACGCCAATTAAAAAATACCACGCTGAATTAAAAAATACCATGGGAATTCCCAAAAAAAAATTTCCCAAGACCAATTCAAAATTACCACGAATGGGATTTTTCCCACAATACTGGCAACCTTGGGCACAACTCAAAATGTACAAATTTTCAAGAAAAAACTGCTTTATTAAATGTAAACGAAATATTTTAATAGAAATCATTGTCAAGAAGGACCATGCATGAGTAAGTATTTATGTTGTTCCGTCCTTTTCTTCCATATTTGATAGTGTAAAAATCAAATTAAGCACTTGAGTCAGTTTTCTTGAAATTATTTTATTCAGCGCATTTTATTTTATGTTGTGCCTTTTTAACTGAAAAAAAATATTATTTTTTCTTTGCAATAAGCTCAGTATCAGGACTTTTTTTTTAGTTATAACTGAAAAAAAGTATTACTTTTTCTTTGCAATAAACTGACTATCAGGAATAAATATATGTTTTCGTAGCCATTTTCGTTACGAAATTTTTTAATAGATGTGTTCCATTTTGTAAGTTTCGATTTTGGGTTTTTTTTACGAAGAAATTCTCCAAAAATCTACAAATTTAAAATTCCTAAAAAACAATACTATGGGTAGGTATGCCATTGCCCTTACCTATTTTGCACCAAAAATTAAAAAAACCAAAATTAGAATAAAAAAGTTATAGCTGTTGAAACCAAAAGTTATAGCTGTGGCAACCGTAGCCTAGTGAGTAGAGTGCGTGGCCCCTTAGCTAAAGAACCGCGGTAGCCTGGGTTCAATTCCAGCTCAGACAGAAAGTTTTCTCAATTGAATTAATTTTTCTGTTCGGTCGTCACCTCCTTGCAGACAATGGCAAATCTCAGAGAGTAAAAATTGCCATGTAAAGCTTCTTGAGAACATAAACCGTTCGGAGTCGGCACGAACACAAAAAAAATTGAAAAAATTGAAAAAACTAGGTTTATCTTTTAAAATGACTGAAAAAAATTTTCATTACTTTTCTTTAATAATTTGAACAAAAATTAAACTTTTGTAAATTAGGGCCACATTAATGCAAATCTGTGTCAACAAGGAATAAAGACTTAACTCAAATTATCGTAAAAAACGATATTTTTATTGTACTAACTCTGACCTTTTTCCTGAAATATGTATATGAAATGTTACAAACGGTTATAGGTGCAGAATTAAGTGGCTATCTATTCTGTACAAAAAATGTTTTTCTGCACTCTATCAAAGATTGGCAATGAAGAAAATGCCATATCGCTTTTTTACGATATTTTGAGTTTAGTCGTTATTCCTTGTCGACACATAATCTAATATTGAAATTTTTTCGAAATTTGGGTTCCGATTGGCACTGTTATAGAAAAAAATGTTGTTGATTCCTTCTTGGAATATAAAATTATAATCTATCAACCCTTGATATTTCCAAAAATCGGAAAATAAGGGACATTCTATTGCCCACGTGCAACTCGTTTCCAGTTTTTAAAAGTGAACAAAAAAATGAAATGTCCTACAGGCTTATTTAAAAATTGTACGGTTAAAAATTGTATATCATTTTCTTTTTTGAAGCAAAAAAATTAACCGTTTCTTAAAAAATTCAATTTTATTTCAGATAAAAAGGCACAATACGAAATAGTACATTTTAATTAACTCACCACAATTAACAAAACAGGCACATCTCCAAATAATTTCTCACGAAAGCTGTTATTTTTTCACAAAAGAAGGCACAAGTAAAAATAATACTATTTACGTCTTATAACAGACGTCAGGTTCACTTGAAAGCGTGGGCACAACTAAAAATAATGGCCTTATTTTGTAAAACGCACGGAATCACCTCACTTGGGGTTAATATGTCTGCCAACTCCATTTACATATGAACAAAAACAAACCCTCTCTTTCTCACTGAAATTTTCCTTTAAAATATATTGCTAGATAAAAAAATCTTACGCAAGTGATTGCGTTGGTTTTACAAACTAAGGCCATAAGTCTCTTTTCTTGATTCTGAAAAAGCTGCCCCGGTTACATTAAAAGAGGAGTAATGGCATTTTTAAAACGATAGAGAAGCGATACGCCTAAGAGATTTTTATAGTCGATAGAAATGAACACTGCGAATAGATTTTTTGCAAAAAGTCGAATTTTGAAAATTTTCAGTTGTGCCCTTATTGTATACATCTGTTTTTCTGTCTGTCTGCGTGATGCCCATAGACTCCAAAACTACTAGACCGATTGACCTGAAATCTTGGCAGTCGATTTGTTTCAAGAACGAGATGGTTTAGGGAAAATTTTTGCCACACCCCTTTTAACGCCCCCAAAACATTAAAAATGCTTTATTTTAGTCAATTTCCGTAGTATAATAACAACATTTGGCAATTTAGTTTGTATGGTTACTGTTGGCAGTTGTATTAAAAATGGGTTTCCACGCCCTCTTTTACCTCCAACAAATCAGTGAAAATGTTATATTTCAGGCGGCTTTGGTCGTATAAGACGAAAATTTAATAATTTTGTTCATATGGTTACTTTCGGCAACTATACTAAAAATAGTGAATATATTTGGCATTTTCGTACATGGCAGTAAACTGGCCTGTGGCTGGACAACGTCTGCCGGGGAATAATAGTTTCTAATATGTATATGATTTCTTATATTTGAATATGTAAGTTTACTTTTTTATCATATTCAAAATTTTTTTTGGCCTAATTTAAAAAGAAATAAATTTAAGGTTTTTTCTAAATGACCTTGTTATTTATTATGTTGATTTTATATGATTTAAATACAAATTCTAAATGTTTGATAGTTTAAATCATACTTGATTTTAAATAAAAATTCTAGTTGTTTGATTAGCAGGGCCGAAATTGCAAACAAATTAGCAAGTGATTTTTCCCATTTCATATTGAAAAAACGTTGTTTTTGTTGTTGTTTCTTTGGAAAGAATATTTGAGTAATTAATTGTTCTAACTTTGACCTAAAGATCAACAAACGATTTTAAACTATCAAACAACTAGAATTTGTATTTAAAATCAAGTATGATTTAAACTTTATAACATTTAGAATTAGTATTTAAATCATATAAAATCAACATAATAAATAACTTTTTTATAATAAATGGATTTGTATTTTTACTCCACAAATAGGCATAGCTGCATTTCATCAAAAAAAAATTTTGTATTCAATGTTTTTTGTATTTAATATTTATTTTTTACATCGTTTTTGACGGTTTGTTGGAAAAAAATCAAGTCAATATGTCAGTTAGAATAGGAGATATAAGCAATCGAAAATTCTTGGGTACGCTACACTCAAATTGCCTTTAATGGAAAACTGACTTAACACGACCGCTAAGGGTTAAAGATAATGCAGTTTTCGTGCATTTATATATAAATATTGGCTATTTACAAAAAATATTATTTTTGTCTGTGTTTGCAAAAAGTTTTACCAAACTGACGGCTTTTGTTAGAGGCAAAATATTTTAAGAATTGTTATGAAGTAGGTCACAGTTCATTTTTACAGGGGTACAAATGCAATTTTTTTTCAAGTCACCTTAATGTGTATAATTTGAAACGTAAGTGAATTTATCTATCTTTAATAAGGTGAACAGTATGTAAAAAGCAGTAAAACTGCAAGTGTTACAAAGAAACAAACAAGCTAAAAACATGCTTAAGAAGCATTTGAAAATTTCCCAAAAAAATATCAAAAAATCCCAAAATTTAACACTAAAACTTTATTTCAAGCATTAAAAAAAGTAGTAATAACATAAAAAGAAAGTCATTTTGAGCATTTAAAATAAATTTTTTCTTACCTATAGTTTTCAATGGCAACATAAAAAATGCCAATTTTTTGTCTTATTATTATTTGAAAATGAATTCATTTATTTTGTGTCTATACATATATAGAGAGTAATGTACTATAAGAGCACATATACACATTTGCCTTCCTTTTGTAAAGCATTATGTCTCGTTCTTATCTTTCAAATTAATCATGTGCCTATTAGGATTTCCAAATAACACTAAAAGAAACAATAAGGAAGTCATTTCAAGAGCTTTACGAAATTTTTCTTTTTTCTTAAAATAGCTAAACAAAAATATGCCAACATTTCTATGTTGATGTGTTTGCAACAAACTTAGTTCATTCAATATTATTATTTCGACAAGTTAAATAAACATTACTAATGCGTTTCTAAGTGTGTGTGTGTGTGTGTGTGTGTGTGTGTGTTTTGTGCATGTGCGTGAGTATTTCTCCATGACTGTATTTGTTGTATTAAGGCAGCCATTAAGCTGTCATTAGATAACATTTCGGAGGAAGGAAACATAAGCATGAAAAAATCCAAACGGTGCCACGAACCGTACCGTTCGGGTTCGATTTCGATCTGCTATTATTATAAGCTACACATAATTTTAGGCTCACGAATATTTATGCACAATTTGAACTGAGGCCACCCAGTTAAGGAAAATAATTGTGGAAAATTATTTGTAAATATAGCATAACATCAGGGAATGACATAAATTGGACAGGTTCGGGGCGACAAACGCCGGAAGTTGGCCAAAGTATTGGTGCGGTGGTGTGGTGTTAGCAATTAAGGAAATAACTTAAATACATTTACTAATTTATAGAGGATATTTTGTAATTTGAAGAACTTTCACTTATGTCAATAAGGAACTAATCTGAACTGCTCCAGAAATTTAACTTCAAGCCGCTACCAAAGCTGGTGATGGGAGGTTTGCTGTTGCATAAGTTTGATAATGTCTTGGCTGGAAAAAGGCTTCCCTATTTCTTGTGCTTGCTGCTTTTGCACTGCATGACGCCTTAACGAGGGTGTTTTTTGTTGTACATTCAGCCACGTTCTGTTTTGGTTTAGATATTGATTTAAGCCATCAAGCATGCGAACGAGGCAAACAGCTTTGTCGTGGCGTTAGGCATTGGGCCTTGCGCGTTTGTTGTCGGGATAAAGGATGGTTTGGATGGACTGAATGTTTTTGTGAAGCTATTTCATAGCATGCTGCTATAATTTGCTTTGTGCAGCGTTTGAAAATTTATAACGTTCCATTTGTGTGCGGAATTTATAATTTTTCCTTAATTGAGTAATCAACATAAATTATATGGCAAAACATGCTTTACGTATTCCATCCATGTGGCAACGCCGCAAAGTGTGTGAGTGCTAAGTTTAATTGCCAGCTTGAGTTGAGTGTATGTTTGTGTAGAGCATATTTTTTGGCACAAAAGAATGTTTCAAAATTTATTTTCCGAAAGTTGTTGAAAGTTAATTTTTAACCTAGAGTTTAAAATGTACTTCAGGAACTTCTACGAAATTTCTTAAAATCATAATGAGTTTTTTAATTAGTTTATATGATATTTTAATGGATTTCTATTTCAGTGTGTTAAACACACTGTTTAAATCAAATAAATTAATTAATAATTTATGTTTAAAAAGAGTGTCCTTTCAAGAAAATTGCTACTGAAGTAAACTTTTAAGTGCTATTATATAAATGTTAAAAATAATGAAAGTATATAGCGAAGGAGGAGGAACATTTCTAAAAATGAGATATTAATAACCAATTTATAGCATTAAAAATATTCCACAAAATTCCTAAGCATAATTATAGTAATCACTAAAAATAGTAATTTAATGTTATCTAAGGGTAGTGAATAATATATAAAAATATCCCAACAGATAATCACATAATTATAATTATTATACATAATATAATTATAATTAACTATTCAGTTTATAAATTAATAAAGTTTTAAAGTTATTTCCCATTGCATAAAAATCATTACTTTTGTAATAGCAGAGCTGGGATGTAATCGATTACTGTCGTCATTGAACACAGGTAAATAACAATTACAACTCCAAATTATTATCGTTATTTTGAAAAAATTAGGATCACGATTACTGTAATCATAATCGAAATATTTTATATTACAATAACAGTAATCGTTATTAATAAAAAGTTGAAATCATAATATTTTTTATTACTATTATAGTAATCGTTATGAATAAAAAATCACAATTACGATTACTGTGGTTGCAATAAAAATTTTTTTTTTATTACAATTACAGAAATTGTTCTAACGTTTACTGTAATCATTGTTTTTAATTTAATACACAAAGAAATGGAATGTGAAAGCTTAATTAAAGTTATGACGTCACCTTAATTAAATACACCGCTTACCTTATCGGTGTCAGTAGAAAGGCTTTTTTTCTTTTGCTGGAATAGTACACGGCGGCACGCTTTTTCTTAATTCTCATTTGAAAAATTAGTTTTATCTAATGTAAATATTGATTTGTAATGCTTCAGTTTATAATTTATGATTGGTTGTTCACTTGTATCAATATGTATATTTTTTCTAATTGGTTTTGTTTTTATTTATTTCAATGAAAAAACAAAATGGTTTGAAATAAAATTAAAATTGCATAGGCTTGGAATAATTTTTTCTGAAATTTTAGTTTTTCTAAAAAAAGTTTTTTTTAATAAGAAGAAATTTATATATAGATATAATTGTAAATGAAGCAATTAAATTAAAAACAATGATTAAGATTGCAGTAATTAAAAGATCATAGATGGGACTTTAGAAATCATGACCTTTTTTAAAAAATTTTGTTAATAAAACAATTAGTTTTCACACTTAATAATTTCCTGAATTCTGTATATTTTAACAATATATTTAGGGTATTCACAAGGTGTGCTATTATATCATAATGTCATATTGTCCTAAGATTTTACACTAGTTTAAACATTTTGTTGTTGCCTTCCATATAAAAAAGTACTAATATATTACAACTGTGTTAGCTACAACTGTTTATTGAAGTGTCGTAATCAAACAGATATTTCTTATTTGCAACTATTTATCTTATAATTTATATTAATTTTAGGACATCATGACATGATAGCACACCTTGTGAATACCCTAATTATATATTAACCGTATATTATGCAGTCAAATCTGGATATAACGAACCGCCGAATAAATGAACGCTCGAAATAGTGAACTTCTTTTTTTACACCGACTACTCTAAATAGTTAACAACCGATAGTGAACAAATAGTGAATCAAATAGTAACTGACATTTCAAAGATTAAGAACTAAAAAGTAAGCAAAAAATTCACCCTTTATAGGGCAACTGCTTATTTTTCGAAAAGTATCATTAAAATTGATGAAAGTGGTTTTAATATGAGAAACCAAATTGAAAACATATGTGCTAAAAATATTCGGATTTTATTAAAAAAAAAACAGTGACACAACAGAATTTCTGAATAAAGTTTGGGCTAAAAATTCGCAGTTTTTTAGTTAACTGTGAACATTTTTAACTAGTTCAATCTTTTTTAAATTTTTGGAGCATAAATTTGTTCTTTTTAACTTCCTGTTTTTTTTTTCTACATAATTTATTGATCATTTATTTTTTTACGAGTACGAACTTTGTGTGATTGGTAAAAAACTCCGGTAACTTTTCCCCTACTCTCTTAGAATCACATTCTTCAATTTGTGATGCCAAAATTATTTATTTGGTGTAAATGGACCATGAAGTGCTTAACTAGGAACTTATGCGGATTGTTACAGTTCTGTTACACGTCCGAAAAAAGGTTAAACAAAAAAATTTTTAAGAAAAAATAAATTATTTGAAAAAAAAATTTTAATCTCGGATTATTACAGTTCTGTTACACGTCCATACAAAGGGTTAAACAAAAAATTTTAAGAAAAAATATATTATTTGAAAAAAAAAATTAATCTCGAAAATGCGAAAGATTAGCCTGCATACTGATTTTGATATGAAAAATTCTTTAAGCGAAGCTCCTAGCATTTTATTCAAAACTTTTTAAAGAAATGTCTTTTAAATAATCATTATGTCCATTAAAGTCATTTCAAATGTTAAAGAATTCAAATAGAAGATATCCTAAAAGTAAGCAAAATATTTCCAAAAATATCCCAAACATTTTAACATTCATTAAACACAGTGTGTCAAATAATATCGCGGAAACTAATTATCTATGTATTCGAAGATGCTTTTTAATGGTTGAATTTTTTTCTTTATGGTTGTCATTCAACAGTTATAGTAATTATTTTGCTAAAACACGTGTTCATTTGATGTTGAAATTCAAACATAGAACAAAGAGCTGTCATTAAATTCTAAGCAAAATTTGGTGAAAATAAAATTTGGCATAAAATTTTGAACAGTGTGTAAAATCAATCGCCGCATTCACCTGATTCTCTTTATTCCCGAAATTGAAAATGAAGTTGAAAGGATACGACATTCCGGCTATCCAAGCAGCTATGACACGGGCAACGCCGTAGATAGGTATTTCATAAGGGGGGGGGGGACGACGGAATATTAGTTCTTTTTTCCATAGGGATTTCTGAAGGCCTAAGATCTTAATCTTTAAAAATTTCTTAAATGATTGCAACAGTCAAAGTAAAAAGAGGTAATGAGATTTTATTTATTTTAATTCTAAACATACAAAATTGATTAAATAGCCCGGTTTTGAACAGGACAACAAGTATTTAGTTACGTATAGCAACGAAAACCGATATTTTAAAAAAATAAACATATTTATACATAGTTGTAGAAACGAATTTGTTGATAACAGTTTCCTCTCTAATATAAATATCTTTATGAGTATTTAATAGCGCTGAAGCAGTAAGGCGTTCCGTTCCAGTAGCATTTCGAAGCCAATTTTTCAAACACTTTAATGTGCAAAGGGAACATTTACAGGGCAAAGTAACAATTATTTCCAGGATCTTGTAAAATTGCGAAAAAATCTTTTGCTGACAGCTACATGTGTCACCCCAAAATAATTTAAGTGTTTCAAGAGCTGTTCTGCAACCCTCATTTCTATTGCTGGTCCTTTTCGTTTTCTTTAACTCAAGTTCGGTTCCCAACTTTTCTATATCAATTTTATTTGGATATAAGATCCTTATAGCATTCTGAAAAGATTCAATATTTAACTTATTTATGAAATGGAGATTTATTTTGATTAACAAACTGATATATGAAGGGAATGAAAAATTTAATTCGATATAAACCCTCTGATTTTTCTGCCGTTACATTGCATGTTGACAAACAAGGCTTACTTATATCCATTCCAAGTTATAAAAGCATGTCTTAATTTTATTAAATATATCTTTAAATGCTTCTTTTTCGTTCTTCCGAAAATTTTCCAAGTTTTGACTACAAGATTTATGCACAGAGGGAAAAAGCTATGGACTCACTACATAAATATATGTACTCAAGACATAAATTTCAACACACATAAATTTGGTGATTTTCTTGTACTGAGTATATGTTGAAATCTGTATTGACTACATATATCTTTTGAATAATGCTGCATATAGTCAATAAAGAATTGTATACATTCATCACATAATTATGTGCCGTGAATGAATAGATGTATGTGGTGGGTACATACACACAATACTTATCACAAAATTATTGTAAATAATTTTATGTAATGAGCACAGTTCCGATAAACATATATAGTACATAGATTATTGACCCATTACATAAAATATTAAATTACTATACAGTACCCCGCCATGGAATTATGAACGCTGCAAAAGCTACCAGGAGGACTACTGGAAGAAGGTGGGCAGTAATGATGTTTCATATATCTAAGTTCTCTAACTTTTAGTTGTTGCTTATTAATAATGCATTTTTTCATATCTTCATAGGCTATTTTTAGTGACGAGTGTCGGCTGGAAGCTGTAACCGAATCAGTGAAATTTGTGCGGCGGAAACCAAATGAACGGATCTATGAAAAGGGTAACAAAAAAAAATGAAACATCCACCTTCTTTACTGATTTGGAACTGTATAAGCGATGAAGGTCCGGATACAAAGTATTTTGTAGAAGAAACAATGAACAGCGAACAATATATCGTCGCTGCGCCAACAAAAACAGCTATGTGTTTTTCAGCAACTTTTCAGGAGGTGAAAAAAACTGTTTCCTGGTATCCAAGGACATTATTTTGCAAATTTCTTTTTTGGATACTATTATATTAAATATATGTTATTGATTTGTGGAAAAAAACAGTTTTTTTTACACATTACGACGTGGTAAACATTTGCGCTGTTTTAAAGCAAATAGCTGTTTTTATACATGATTTCAATTCTCTTTTGGTTGTATGGAATCGTATGCAATTTGTACATAGTACTGCCGTTTGGCCTAGATAAAATGTGGAGCAGTTAAGGACTCGATTAGTTAACTGGTCGTTGCTCCAGTCATACCCCGTGCCAGAAAACCCCGCTCCTAGAAATATTTTTAGAAGTGCTTAAAATTTTGCTTAAATTGGGTTTTATATAAAAAGAGTTTTATAAGGATGTGTTTCTGAGCATCTTGTTTAAAATCTTGCTAAAAAAAGTGAACATCTGAGGCAAATGGTATTAAATAGGTTGCTTTCTTAAAAAAATTATATGTTAAACAAGGGTATTTGATCAATAAATTTCTAAATAACTGTTCATGTATAACATTTTGCAATTTTATTTTAATGCAGATATGTTTTTGAATGCACAAGCATTACCGAAGGATAATTTTTAATTAAAAATTATTGTTACATGTATGTAATGAAAAATGGTTAGAAACGCATTTCTTGGGTTTTTAAACTAAAGAATAATGCGTTGGCACACATTGCCAGAGTTGTGAACTACTTTATTGGTCAGCATAAAACCTGAACCAAGTGAATTTTATCCAAATTTCGTTGAGTGAGATCCAATGAGAGATTACATAAATGATTCATTTTTTATTATATATTTGCAAACATAGGTACATATTAAAGTTTTTTCTAAATGACCTCTATATTTATTATGTTGACTTTATATGATTTAAATACAAATTCTAAATGTTTGATAGTTTAAATCATACTTGATTTTAAATACAAATTCTAGTTGTTTGACAGTTTAAAATCGTTTATCGAGCTTAAGGTCAAAGTTAGAACAATTAATTGTTCTACCGAATTTTTCTAAAGAAACAACAACCACAACACACGTGGTTGTTGTTTCTTTAGAAAAATTCGGTAGAACAATTAATTGTTCTAACTTTGACCTTAAGCTCGATAAACGATTTTAAACTGTCAAACAACTAGAATTTGTATTTAAAATCAAGTATGATTTAAACTATCAAACATTTAGAATTTGTATTTAAATCATATAAAGTCAACATAATAAATATAGAGGTCATTTAGAAAAAACTTTAATCAAATGGTAGAGCTCGACCAAACGGAAACAGCTGAAAAACAAAATCAGCAAAAATTCTAAAAACAACTTCAGTAAACATGCTTTGTTAGTGCAGAATTCCAGCAGGCTGTTGGACTACATATAATATAAGCATAGAAACTAAAGTAAAACAGAAATACAACAACAAATGTGGCATTATGAAATTAAAGGGAAAAAAATGAGAAATTGAAGCTTCAAAATCTCATCGCCCCGATGGTGCAGTGCGTCTACGCACTTGCACGGGCAATCACAAAGATTTCTGATGACGCGTTTAGCACGCAGAAATTGTACAATAAAATCAATTTGCTAGTGGTTTTTTTCCTTTCATATTGAAAAACTTTGTTGTGGTTGTTGTTTCTTTAGAAAAATTCGGTAGAACAATTAATTGTTCTAACTTTGACCTTAAGCTCGATAAACGATTTTAAACTGTCAAACAACTAGAATTTGTATTTAAAATCAAGTATGATTTAAACTATCAAACATTTAGAATTTGTATTTAAATCATATAAAGTCAACATAGGTACATATTTTTATAAATTAAACAGAATTGTATAACACAATAATTTGCATAGATATGTGAAAAGAAGTATTTAATGTGGAAGATTATCATAAAACGAATGAAAATCTTTGTGCATATACTGCTTTAACGTTTGAAGGCTGTTGTATTTGGATTGGTCAATTTTTATTGGAGCATCGTAAAGCGGCTCCGTTTCGTATTGCTGTTGTAACGGAGATCGTTTTTGTGGCAACGATATCCAGCAGTCGGTATGACGCAACTTGAATTTGACTTCACCATTTGTGTAAAGCAATCCTCTGATACTGCTCACAGCTCGTTATATTGTTCGCTGTTACACCTCCATCACACTCATGCCATACGTATAAATGTACATCTTTGGTATTTTTTACATAGATCGTGAAATTATGTATTGCCAACTTCGTTTTGTAATATTGCTCCGAAACAAGGAGCTTCGGGCAGAGCAACACACTCTGCATGTCCATTGTTAATACCAACACTTCAGGAGACATCTTATCATTAGCTGCATTTTTTGCTTCCCTGGCTTCATTTTTTTTTTGGTTATGTGAAGTTCATAATCCTGTTTGGTAATATTGCCTTCTTTAAATCCAACACAAGTATCACATTGATCTTTCCTAGGTTTAAATATAGATATTTGTGTTGAATTTAAAACTTCACAAAACCATTTTCTCATTACGCAAACTTTATTATTTACACTACACCATTCGGTATAAATTCCATGCATATGAGTCTTAGATTTAAATGTTTCTTCTACGTATATTCGTTTAGTATTCGACCTGCAATAGTGACTAGGTACTTTTGGTATTACGTCCAGCCACTTTAGTACGGAATCAGATGTTGACAATCTTGGTTTCTTTGGCAAGGATGCTATTTTATACATTCCCACCCAATTTTGAAATATGCTTTTATCTAGATCGAATCTAGCTAATAAAAACTCTCTGCACACTCGAATATTCTGTCCATTTGATGCTGTAAAAAACAATCAAATCCTACTAATTTCCGTGCACATTTATCTGAAGAGCGGCGTTGGGTATTTTTGCGAGATTTTATCAAACCATTTATATATGCCCTCTTCGCGTCCCACGAATATAATTGCCAGAAATAGTTAAAATAATCATTTCGCGAGTCTTCGCCAACAGCTCCACAAAGAAAGCTTCTTTCGGTTTTTTTTTTCTGATAAATGATTACATGGTTTTTCTTTCACTTTTATATATTTTTTTTGCACAGCTACGGTCTTCTTAATATTATCCCCGCTTTGTACAGGCTTCCAAACATTATATTTTTTACCCAATAGTCTTAATTTACGATTTTTTAAAATATTTTCCCTCTGTGATATTTTACCACCTGCAGTCGGATTTTCTTCAATTTCCTCATCCTTGTCCTCCAATTTTTCAAACATTCCAGTTTTTTCATTGAGAGTAGCATTGCATTCTTCCATATTTAGACTATAAAAGGGATATCTTATGAGATAGTGGCTATTTTAAACTTAACACTTTTTACCTTTGTTAATGGTCAAATTTTACATGCGAACAACTGGAAAAGTAGAATCTGTGATATCTATTCGAAAGCCTGTGCGTGTTTTATAATTATTTTTAACATCGAAATCAAAGCACACGTCTTTTTTTTCGCCTGCGATCAAAAACAGTTATAAGCAAGTAAGCGTAGACCCGTTTTTTCAGAGTATTTCTAGTACTGCGAGCACATAGCTGTTTTTGATCACTTCTAAACCAAAAGAGATACAAAAAAACGGTGAATGCAGAAATGTGGGCAATATATAGTGTCAATAAAATATGCAATAAAAAAATCGAGAAAAAACACATAGCCGTTTTTGTTGGCGCAGCGACGATATGAATGTTATAAAAAATGTTCTTTTGCCTTACATGGAAGGCTTAAATTGACCTGCAGATGGCTTCACCTTAATGCAAGATGCAGCCCCTTGCCATACTTCCAGAAAAAGCACAAACTTCCTTAACAACAGCAATGTTTTCATTTTACCCTGGGCAGGTAATTCGCCGGATCTTAACCCTATTGAAAACTAATGGGTGCTCCTTAAATCGAAAGTATATGCTCGTAAGAACACGACTAACACTTCGCCAAAACATTGATGATATTTGGACAAACGATGAAGATTTGAAGAAAATAATAAAAAATTGTATTAGCAGCACTCCTCGTAGAGTAAGGGATGTTATTTTAAATTAATTCGGGCTAGGTAAATAATTTTTTTTGGATTTGTTTTTGCCTATTACTATAATTAGACATGGTAAATAAAATATTTCCATAAAAAAAAATTTGTTTTAGAGTGTTTTAATGTTGATTTACATAAAACAAGAAATAAATTCTAAGCTTTTGCAGCGTTCATAATTCAATGGTGGGGTACTGTATGTAGTGAGTATATAGATTATGGCCTAATGACGTAAATATTAAATTGCTGTTTTTAATGAGTACAAAGATTATAGACCCATAACATAAAACTATAAACAGTTGTATGTAATGAGTACAGTGCCGATGTACGTATTACATAGATTATTGACACATTAGATAATATAACAAGTTTTTGTATGTAATGAGTACAGTTCCATACATTATTGAACCATTACATAGAATACCAATAATTGTGTGTAATGAGTAGAGTATCTGAGAAATATTTCATGTCCTCAGTACTTACATTATTTACTCATTACATATTTGTAGTACATAACATGCATATGTTCGCAGCATTCTATTAGATCTTTATCAATTTTTTGCAAGTGTATTGTCAGATTTGACGTAAATAAAAATATTTTATGCATTAAATCAATTGCCACCTAATATTCTTGACTCGTTACTGCGTACATAATTGGTTTGCTTAAAATGAAGTGTCTCCGCTAGAATTTGAGTTAAAAAGTTATTATTGTAAGCACTTGACGATAGCACTTTTAATGAACAAGGTATCAACGTTCTTTATATTTTCAATTTCACAGCCTGGTTATCTAACCAAATTAGTCATATACAATATACAATCTTCATACTTTAGCAAAATTAAATAATTTGGAATAACTGCGCTTGTATTCAATATATAAAAGTATTCTGCATTGCTAAGGGAGTGCTTAAGCCCCCTGAAGCCCCTTAATTCCGGCATTGAACATGGGCACTGGAGGCAGGCTTTTTAACTACTATTGAGATGCTATAACAAATGTATTGAATCAGGAACAAAATATTTTAAATAAAACACCGAAAAATAAACAAAAATCGAATTTTAATTATTTTTTTTAGAGTCAGACACGGCGTGCCTGGGATATTATTTTACATGCCGTGAATATCTTCAAGCACAAAAATATCATTTTCAAAGTAATTTTAAGATTTCTAGCATAATTTCCTCTTTCTGATATTAATAACGGCCTCAATCAATTGTTATAAACCATCTTGATAAAATAAAGCAGATAAATAATAAAAATTTAGTCCAAAAATAAAATCAAAGAATTACAAAAATATCCTTAAATATTGACAACAATATATAAAAATAATAAAGTTTTACCAAACAAAAAAAAAAAAAAACAATTAGCAGAATTTCCCTCCTAAATATCATAGAATGATCGTTTTCAGAACTTAAGTAAAAGTTATTTAATCTCAAAAATATTAACAAAACCGTTATTAAAATTTTGATAATAATCTAACACAAAATATTTTTCATAATTTTCCTTCTAAAGATCATAGAATTATCGCTATCAAAAGTTTTGCAAAACTAGTTTTACCTCAAGAATTTTAAAAATAACGTCATTAAAAGTAATTAAAAAATATCCCAAAAAATTTCCTAATATTTATTACATTTTTACCTGTTTTTCCGCACTTTTATGTTTATGTCAGGGAATTATTGATCTATTTTTACTTAGTTTACATAAATTCATTTTTTTAAAGATCAAAGAACCAAGGCATGCGCCTTATACAAACAAGGTTTGGTCTTTGACCTGAAAGAAAAGGGATAGATTATTTAGTGGAATTGATTGGAACCATACGTGAATTATTGATAAGGCGTAACAACACTGAAAGACAATTTGAATTGCTTTTAACCGAGGCTAGTGTTATGCTTTAACCTCGGCAAGCATTTTCAGTCCTTCATAGTTTATTTCATTCCTTTAATTCCACATTTTCCACAATTTAGTTGTGGATTTTTGGTTTTCCATAATTCTTAAATGTAGGAAAGAACAAAGAAAGTGAAAAGAACCATGCCCGAGTCCGGATTCAAACCAGGGACCTCTGGGTTGAGAGTCTAGCGCACTCTCCACTAGACTACAAAGGCCGACAAGGTAGGTTTTTGTAAAGTAGAGGCTACAAATTATACAACATGGTAAAAGATTTGCTGATGGCACTCAACAGTTATTATTTTTTCTAAGGTAATAACTTGACTTCAGCAATTTCTTTTTTCACTACAAAATTATTTTCACTTAATTATTTTTGATCGTTTAAATGCATTTTAAAAGATAAAATTTTAATATTGTTACTTTCAAAAGAGCTAAAATAGCTGCTGAACGATTTCGTATTTATCTTTATACTGTTCTGCTTAAAGATTTTTTCAGTTTTTTTTATCGAGCAGTTGAAACTGAAGGCTCTTACGAAATGATGTGGGAAGCAATCAATATTAGTTTCTTGAAAAAAATAACCCCTATAAAAATTTCACTTGCTGTGCAATAGTTATTTTTTGTTTTATTTTCGGACAAAACCTCGATTCTGCTAGTCGTCTGGTAACTCTTTTTCATTCCGCTGCTCACTGGCAAATGGAAAATTCTTCATTTCCTCAACTGTTTTCGTAATCAGTAAACTTTTTCTTTGTGGTTCTCATCAAAAGCGCCGACGACGATGAAGCTAGTAGTGTAAATGTCTCAACTCAAGGGTTGCATACTTTTTTTTGTTTATGCTTTAGTGTCTGATGGTGGGCTGCTTTCCAAACGATGTCTATGCTTAACTCAATTCGTCCAACGAACTGTCTGTCTGTCTATTTGTCTGTATGTGTTTCCATGCTATCTTCTGTCCTTGAGTCTGACGTCGCTGTCGTTGATGCTGACGCTGATGTTGATGAATGCAATGATGTTTGCTTTATTTAGTAAAAGGCAGCAGCGCATTGGCATCATCATCGTCATCAGCGCCAACATTATCATCATCAACATCCTTGTTGGTGTCGTATCCAACAACCACCCATCCAACCAGCTTCTATTTAGCATTCCAAACTCATAGCCGGCACAATTCAAAACCTAAAACAAGTAAAATTTCCACTTTCACACATTCATCACAGCTAGCGTTGATGCTGCCACGCCTCCACGCCCTAATAACAAAATAAAAGTCGGTAGAAATATCATAACAACAACAATAACGGAAACGGCAAAGGCAACAACAACTCGAAACTGGAAACAACATCATCTCCATAACGTATTGCACACGCAACGCTCGACTTAACTTGGCTCAAGGTAACATTTTACTGTTTGTTGTTGTTGTTGTTGTTGGTGTTTGTGTTTTGTTTTTTACAGCTGTTGGTGTCGTTGCTACTGTTGTTGTTGTTGTTGACACCAACTGCTGCTGTCGCTTTTGCTGCCCCCATCGTAGCTTTTTGCAGCGCGGCGCTTCAATGTCTCGTACGTTGGCAGCGTCAATCGTGCGAGTCGTCGTCAAAAGCAGAAATCATCCCCAACATTTTGTTTTTGTTATTGTTGTTGCTGTGTTTGGCCAATGTGCAGCAATTTGACAGAGCGCAATAACAACAACAACAACAACAACAGCGTTATATTTTACTGCAACGTTGTCGATTTTCCTAGACTAGTTTTTTTCCAAAACCACCCACCCGCCCCCTAAAAATTAATGTGTATAAATAAAGCAAGTCGTAGAAGACGCAGCAGAAGCAGTCGCAGTCGCAATTGTAACAGGGAAATTGTTGGGGAAATTTTCTGCAATCCTTAGTTTGATTTCCTTATAGCTTTTGTGTTGTGCTCCTGCTTTGAAGCTGCTCCACAGGGAATAAGCTAGAACTTTTCTTTGGCATTGTTGCCAAGTTTCCACTAAACTGTTGTACTGTGAGCAGTTTTCGCTTTTTCCGCCTGTTGTTTTTGTTGTTGTTTTTTATTAAGGACGATGGCGATAAAGCATTGTTTACTGTTTTGCTTAAGAAAGTTTTTCAGTTTTCTGATTTAATTTAACTCTATAGCCGAAAGTTGTCATATTTTTTTAATTATTTTAAATTCTTCCGTTTTTGTCATGAAATTTAATGCGCCTCCGTTTTTATTTTTGTTTCCGAGCCTTTTATTACTCTATTTTATTGTTCAACCTACTCAGTGTCATAAAAATCTCAACTTAATTATGCTCGTTTTTCATTATCTTTTGTTGGTGTTGTGCTTGTTGTTGTTGTTGTTTACTGTGGTGTTTCACTCCCCCACAACAGGGAATTTTATTCAGACCATTCTTAGGTGTGTGTGAGTGTGTGTGTTTGCGTGCGTTATTATAATTAGTGTCTTAAATTATATATTAACAATAAAATATTCACACTTGAAATGAGTTTTAATACAGAGTTGATTTGAAAAAGTTACAGCAGAAGAAGAAGAAGAGCGGCGGTACAAACTGTTCCCAGGTGCTTGGTGCACATCATTAACTCGTTAATCATTTTAATAATGTTGTCATTTTCGCAATAAATTTTAAATTTAAATGAAAGAGCTGAAACAAAGGTTCTAAAGCAATTTATTTAGGTCCTTCAAATGTTGTAGCGCGAAAACCATTAACATGAAAAATTGAAAGCTAGCATTTATGTTATGGAAAATTAAAAATGCTCTAAATTGGACTATTTGAATAGTTTCTCTTAAATTGAAGTGTTGTGTTTTAAAGTATAGAGCAATTTTAACCCTTGTTCTAGAGCCAACAAAAATGTTAAAATTTATTCTTCTTGGAATTTTTTTCAAGCTATTTTTTATATAGCTGTATAGATGTTACTATTTTTAATCCTTGTGAATTTTCTTGTAGACAATTCTTCTTTATTTTTATTTCAAAAAATATTAGTTTCATTAATCAATGATTTAGTTTTACTACACTGATGAAATTTTTTTAAAAACTGACGAATTTTACGCTAACAGATTTCGTCACAGTAACAATTTTTTTAGAAATATGATGAATTTATACTAGGGTGGTCCCTATATTAAAAATGGTTGAGCGCCCTGTTCTTTTGCTTCTTTACGTCTAACGATAATTCCTTAATTTTTTTTTACACAACTAACACATGTCGTTTAGAGCTTGAAGTGTACACAGAGGCAATGTAATTTTTTTCTCATAGAAAAGGCGTTTTTAATATATAATAATTAAATAAAATGATGCTCAAGAAAAATAAACGAAATTTTTTTGTTCTCCATACAAATAACGACCAGTCTAATGCTGATGTATGACAACTTCTGAAAAAATTTTTTATGTTGAATACGATCATGTTGAATATTCTTGGCAAATACTACATGTTCATGGTTAAAACATGCAATTTTTTTACAAACATTTTGCGGAGTATTTTTACGCAAAAATGTTTTTTCATCGATCAAAAAATGTTTACCTGGAATTGTAAACAAACATTAAAATGTTATAAATGACGTAAAAACTGACAAAAATTACCTAAAAAACGCAAACAATTACATAAAAAACAAACAAAAAATAAAGCTTTTAAGATAAAACATTAATAAACTTAAAATTTATTTTAAATAAATTTTATACATAGCGTTATAGTGAATTACAAGGTACATTTTTAAGTTATTAAAATTTAAAGAATGTTTTTGTAAACAGAAAAACTTCTTTTTCACCGACGAGAGGAACATACAATATTTAAAAGACGATATGCCATCGGATGTAAGTTCCTCTTCTAATTTCATAGTATTAAAGTTTAGCCCCCTAATATTTCAGCAATAGAGCATAGAGCATAGAGTTAATAAAAATAAGCATATCCTGAGTTATTATCTAACACTTGTTTAATCTTTCTACATACCCTTTCATCAGTTTTACCACGCACAGAGCTTTTTTTTCATCGAGGTCTATAAACAAAGCTACTCCTTTTTCGAGAGGTAATGTTTTTGATTGAAGGGACTCTATTTTTAAAGGAAAATGTTTAAAAATGTTAATTTGTAGATTTTTTAGTAGGAAAAATAAAATAAAAAATTCTATTAAAATTACTAAAATCTAAAAAACCGAAAAATGCTCTAAAAATTAAAAATGCCAAATGATAAAAAATAACCTTAAAATTACCAAAAAGTGTCATAAATCTAGTAAAAATGACGTAAAAACTAAAACCGATAAAAAAAACGATGAAAAATTACAAAAAATGACCTACAAAATTTTCATATTTGGAATTTAGGAAACACAAATGGACGTTCCAAATAACTAGGAAATGTCTTAGAAGCAGCAGAAAAAAGATGACATGTCATCGAAATCCTAGCCCTGGTCATAACTAAACCGGTTTTCATTCGTTTTAAAAATCTGTACTTAATGCTTCAAATAGTCCAAAATTTTGTTCGTATATAAATTAACCAGAAAACACAACTGTTTTTTTTATTAATTTTCTTAACCAGAAAAAAACCACTGTCTCCTTTCTTAATTTTATAATACTTTCAACCGATTCTCCCCAATGCTCCCAAATTTCAAAATACGATTTCAACATTTTTGAGTTTTTAATTTGTTTTTTCTCTGCATAAATCCTTACAGTACATAAGTATGTATACGAACTTTATGTCAAATATTTAAGGTCAATGCTTTGACGTTGATCTCTCCAAAATCATCCCCAACCAGACAACACCTCATCCCACTCAAATCCACCAACCCCACAGGAAACAACAACAACATTAATAACCAAAAAGGGGCGCTTTTCTGCAAGAAATAAAACAATTTTTTAACATTCAACTTGCACATAAACGCTTAAGCAAATTGTTGTTTTTGTTCAGGCTGTTCGGGCAAACGGCTACCAACAACAATTCGAAGGGTTGCCAACAACGCTTTAGGTGCGTACCTAAATCATCGTAAAGCATGAAGCGTACAAAAGGGTTAAAGGTGTGGTTAGCCACACGACGTCCATGCGGTAGCAACAACAACGTACAGCAACCGAATATCCAACATTAAGTTTATAATTTTATGCACGCAGCGTTGCCAGCTTATCGCTTGAGCGCAATTGTATAATAGACACAAATTTAAGTTTCCGAAAAATGTCCCCAGCTATGTTAGATTTTATGACAGAATTTAAAGTAGCAACGTAACAATTATTAAGGCTTACCGTTGTTTCTACTGCTGCTCAAATGGAATTTTACAGATATTCGCCTCTACGTGGATAGTCTGGAAAGAGAAAAAAAAACATTAGTTTAGGACATTTTTTAAGATATGAAAAGTTCATAAATTATTATACTTATAAAAATTATTTAATCCTTGTTGTAAACTTAAGATTCTAAGATTTTCATCCTTATAGTTATATCCGAGTAAAAGTTTTCACACACAGACTAGCTTGACTTATAAAATACTGTTAGGAAATAATCCGAATAAAAGGTCAAACAAATTCATCACAAACGACACAAATTTTCGGATCGGATTCAACCACCAAGTTGAATGTGGTTCCAAATCTAAAATGGGTGCATCTATCTAGATTTCGTCCAGATACAAATCCAGACTATATTGTTAGCTACATATTGAAAAATGTAAACATAGCAGAGTCTCTATTTAAATGTTTTACTCTCATCAAAAACGATGCAGACATGAGTAACAAATCTTATGTAAATTTTAAACTTGGTTTTCCGGCTCATTATCTCGACCGAATCATGGATGCCTCGGTATGGCCTTATTATGTCAGAATAAAAAATTTTATCAATAAACGGATGCCAAAATACTTAGGAAACAAAATCGGCTCCCCAGATCAAATGACTGCAACAACATGATTTCTCCTATATCTTTTAATCTTCTTATTTGTTATCACAACATCGGTGGCTTACGAACGAAAGCTCCAAATTTTTTATTATTTTCCTCTGCGCTTCAGCAAGACGTTATAGCAGTCACTGAAACGTGGCTCTCTGATAATTTCAACAATGCTGAATATTTCAACTTAAATCATTACAGTGTTTTTAGAAAAGACCGATGCCCCCTCTTATCTGGGCTTAGAAGAGGAGGCGGTGTTTTAATTGCTGTCTGTTCTGCGATTTCCTGCGTGCAGATTGATTTGCCATTTTCAAATACGCATCATAGTTTGGATCAGTTAATTATAAAATTAAACTTATATAATTATTATGAAATTTTCTTAATATTAAGTTATATACCACCTAAAAGTCCTCTTTATCTGTACAAAACACATTCAGATAAATGTATTAGTATTTTATAAAATCTTAAAGACAATCAGCATGTATATATAATGGGGGATTTTAATCTCCCCGAAATAAATTGGATTTACGATAATGATTTGCATTATATGCTACCTTACAATGTTACTAGCACTTGTGAGAGCGGGGTAGTTGGTAATCTAGCAGAATTTATTCTTCGCCAATTATCTTGTGTTCGTTGACAGCGATTAAATGCGGATGTCAACTGCCTAAGCTCTCCGTCCTTATCTAATTCAAATCACCACAATGCATTATGCCTTAGTGCCAAGTTCGATGATTATATGAAATCAGTAAATGATAATAGTCTTCGTTTTGATTTTGCTAAAGGTGACTTCCTTAGTTTTTTAAATTTGTTAAGCACAGTTGATTGGTTGTCAGTTTTAAATAATAATAACAATCTTTTAATTAGTTATAACTTTTTTTAAACAAGCTCAATGAAGCTATACATTTATATATTCCTAAAGTTTCATTTAGGAATTCTTCAAAACCAATATGGTTTAATATTGAACTTATAATTATAAATAATAAGAAGAATAAAGCATATAAACTTTATAGGAAATCTGATAATAATCCAATTCTTTTAAATAACTATCGAGCTCTTCAAAGAAAATTTGATTTCTTAAATAAAATCTTATATAAAAGTTATATCTTTCAGATTGAACGCCAACTCAAGAGAAATACTGAAAGTTTTTGGCATTTTATTAACAGTAAAAAAAAGTCAACGGGTATTCTTATTACCATTCACTATATGGGTAAAACAACACCTGACCCCCTCTCTATTTGCAACCTTTTTGCTGAATTTTTCAAATCAGTTTATGTTTCATCTGATATTATCGCAGATACTAACGCTTACTCATCTGATAATTCACCCATATTAACAGGTAGCCTTCATTTTAGTTTACTAGAAGTTTTTAAACTAAAACATTTGAATCTGGATAAACAGTCTGGCATGGACGGATTTCTACCCATACTCTTAAAAAATTGTGCGGACTCGTTAGATTTACCCCTTATAATTATCTTCAATCAGTCTCTAAATGAAGGAACATTTATAGAGAATTGGAAAACCACCTTTATTATACCGATTCATAAATCTGGGTCAAAGAATGAGGTCTCAAGCTATCGCCCAATTTGTAAAATATTTACCATTCCTAAACTTTTTGAAAAATTAGTCTACAATAGACTTATTTTTTTAGTGAAGGAGGTAGTATCACCTCTTCAGCATGGCTTTTTTAAGGGAAGGTCTTCAACTACAAATTTAGCAATATTTACTAAATATATTTTTAACTGTTTGAAAACGTAAATTAATTGGCGAGGCCAGCATAATCTTTGTGAAATCGCCTCAAGTCGACTCAAACCTCCACGTGGTGTTTCCTGGGCAACGTCAAAACTGACAACCGTTAGTTTGGCGGCTAATCTGAGCGGCGGGCCTTCCTAGGCTAAAAATAGGTTGTGCGTCGGGTTTGAAGCCCACCTGAAAAAGCCCATTTCACTGTACACTAATTAGAATAGAAGAAAACTGATCCCCAAATCTGATGACGGCTACCGCAAACGAAAAACTGATAATGATTTACGGATATGCACCTGGAATGTACGCACCCTTAATTGGGAAGGTGCCTTTATCTAACTGACTGATGTTTTGGAAAGATACAAAGCTGATATCACCACTATCCAAGAATTGCGATGGAAGGGACAGGGTTGCATTTGGCATGCACCCTGTGATATCTACTACAGCGGCCATGCGGAGAAGCACGAGTTTGGATTCGGATTTGTAGTTGGCAAGAGACTACGGCCCCACATCCTGAGATTCAAACCTGTGAACGAACGACTTGCCATAACCCGCATCAAGGTTAAATTTTTTAATATAAGCCTAATATGTGCGCACGCTCCGACAGAAGACAAGGACGATGAGATCGAGAACATTTTCTACGAGCGCTTTGGAAATGCTTACGAGCGCTGCCTCCGCCACGACGTAAAAATCGTGCTTGGTAGCTTCAACGCTAAGGTGGGCAAGGAAAATATTTTTGGTCCAACAGTCGGAAAAGTTCAGCCTCCACGACAACACCTCCGATAACGGAATGAGGCTAATTGACTTCGCCGCAGCACGAAACATGGTCGTAAGTAGCACTAGATTCAAGCATCTCAATATTCATAAAGCCACCTGGATGTCCCCTGATCAAAAAACCAAAAATCAAATTGATCACTATCTTGTTGCAGCCAAGATCCGTACACGACTATGCGCAGCTAAGAATACACGCAACCCTACACAGAGAAAGCTAGACGTCGAAACGCTGCTATCGAAACAGACAGCCGATGCTTTCGCCACTCGACTCTCACTCCTGCTTCAAAGCACTCCTCCAATCGATAATATATGCGCGTAGTGGACACACATTTCCAACTCCATGCGTGCGGCTGCTGAAGAGGTGATTGGCTACCACTGCCTTCGCCGACACCAGTGGTACGACCAGGAGTGTCGCGACGCCACTGCAGAGAAAGACGCCGCCTACAAAGCCACCCTGCAGTCTAACGCGCGCTGCTAAGGAGCGATACAAAGAAAAGAGGAAGGAAGAGAGACATATTTTCAGGCGGAAAAAAAGAGAGGCCGAAAAGCGCGAGCAGGAGAAGATTGAGATGTATGGTGACAGGAATGAGTCCCGAAAATTTTTCGAAAAAATAAGACGCCTTGCCGATGGCTTTAAAACCGGGGCCTCTTCTTGCAAGGATGAAAACGGGAATCTAGTGACAGATGTCCAGAGTACACTGACGTTATGGAGGGAACACTTCTCTAAGCTTCTAAATGGTGACGCTGACAACAATCCCGCCAAAAGAGATGATATTCCGGAAACCCCAATTTTGGATGACAGCGTTGAGGTTCCGCTGCCCGACTATGATGAAGTTCTGACAGCTATAGCTCGGCTTAAAAATAATAAAGCCGCAGGAGCTGATGGCTTACCTGCTGAGCTGTTTAAGAATGGAGGCGAAGCTCTACTTAAATGCATTCACGAGCGTCTATGAAGAATATGGTCGGAAGAATGCATTCCAAACGATTGGAATCTCAGTGTGCTTTGCCCAATCCACAAGAAAGGCGATCCCACTATCTGTGCCAATTACCGTGGGATAAGCCTTCTTAATATCGCATATAAGGTCCTGTCGAGCGTTTTATGTGAAAGATTGAAGCCCATTGTAAACGAACTGATCGGACCTTATCAGTGTGGCTTCAGACCTGGAAAGTCCACCATCGACCAGATTTTCACACTACAACAAATCTTGGAGAAGACTCAAGAAAAACAAGTCGACACCCACCATCTTTTTGTCGACTACAAAGCCGCCTTCGACAGCCCAATAAAGAAGCACCTGTACTCCACCATGTCTGAATTTGGTATTCCTGCAAAACTAATACGACTTTGCAGGATGACACTGAGCAACACCAGCAGCGCAGTTAAAATCGGGAAGGACCTCTCCCCACCATTTATTACCAAACGAGGTTTCAGACAACCTTATCGTGCGACTTTTTCAACCTAATGATGGAAAAGATCATCCGAGCTGCTGATCTGAGACGTAGTGGCACAATATTCTACAAGAGTGTTATGCTGCTTGCGTATGCTGATGACATCGATATCATTGGCCATAATACGCGCGAAGTCAGTGCAGCATTTTCCAGATTAGAAAGAGAGTCAAGTCGAATGGGTCTGTCAGTGAATGCAGATAAGACGAAATACTTAGTGTCAACAAACAAACAGTCCCAGCGTCTTGAAACCCACGTTACCGTTGACAATACCTCATTCGAGGTTGTGAAGAACTTCGTTTATCTGGGATTCAGCATTAACTCAACCAACGACATCAGCATTGAGATCAAGCGAAGAATAACTCTTGCCAACAGGTATTACTTTGGTCTCAGTAGGCAATTGAGAAGCAGAGCCCTCTCTCGACGAACGAAAATCAAGCTCATCATGCCCGTCCTGGCGCAAATTCTTAGATGAGGCCAAGACCGACATACGGTTGTAGCGCCAACTAAGTAAGTAAGTAAGTATATTCACTGATTTTTCAAAAGCATTTGACAGAGTTCATCATTACCTACTTTTAAAAACTTAAATTAATTGGATTTCACTCAAATTTACTTGAGCAGTTCAAATCATACCTTATTGTTCGAACGCAATTTGTTCGAATTAACAATTTTCTATCTAACACGGTAGTGGTATTTTCGGGTGTTCCGCAGGGTAGCCACTTGGGACCACTTCTGTTTTTATTATTTATAAACGATATTCCAAAAATGTTTACCTTTTCCCAATGTTTAATTTACGCTGATGACATAAAAAAATTTTTCTGTTATAAAAGATATTAATGATAGTTTAAATATAGAGAAAGATCTGTCCAAACTATCTTCTTGGGGTAGTAGCAATTTATTGCCCCTTAATATATCAAAATGCCAAAGCATGACTTTCTGCTGAGTTTTTTCTCGTGCATTTTACCTATTTATGCTAGGAAATACGACTTTGTCAAGAATTACCGAGAAAAGAGATCTTGGAGTTATTCTTGATATCAAACTCACATTCTCAAGACATATAGACAATATTGTTGCAAGGGTCAATGGTATGTTAGGTTTTATAATCAGGAACTCTAAAGACCTTTGTGATCCCTTTTCTCTAAAATATTTATATTTTGTCTTTGGTGGGTCTATTTAAGAATATTGTTGCATAATATGGGATCCCTTTTATGCATATGCTTCTAACAGAATAGAAAAAATTCAGAGATGATTTACGAGATTTGCAATAAATCGTTTGAGATGGAATATTGATATGCCTGAATATAAAGCTAGAAGGTTTCTTCTGGGTATACAATCTTTATTGAATTGGCGCAAATATTCTGCTATTATGTGTGTGAGAGATATAATATGCTTTGATATTAATTGTTCTTTTCTTCTTTATCAAATTAATTTTCACACACCTTCACGGGTTCTAAGGGCTCAAAATTTATTTTATGAACCTTTTCATGGAGTGAATTACAGCTTGAATGAACCTATAACACGTTGCTTAAGACTGGCAAATTCTGTGTGCCAAGATATAGATTTTAATCTAGGTTTAAGTAGAAGTGCGTTTAAAAATGTTTTGCTTTTATATTTTAACAGTATATATAATAACTCTAGAGAATAATTTTAAATTTGTATCAAATTGCTAAACTCACTTAAGTTATTAGATTATCCAAGTAATAAGTAAGGGAATAAAATACTCTATTTGATGAAGTGAACTAAATAAATAAATATATTGACCCGACAGAAATGTTGTCAATAGCTATCAACAACATATTCCTTTTTACAAATGATATATTTCTATTAAAAATTTGAGTTAGGAATCAATTTTTATCCACATATTATTAAGTTGAAAAGAGTTTATCTCTCTATAAAATATACAGAAAAAGAGAAAAATGTTGTTCACTTTATGTAATAATATTGAAATTTAGCATTTAAGTATTTTTCGAAAAATGACGTGAATGAAACTTTTCGCAAAAATAAAAATTCTACCGTTATAACTTTGGAAAGTGAAATCTATAATATTATATGAAGCTTTGTGACAATGCACGGATGTTCCATAAACACGCGAGAACCACTGAATCAATTAAGACAATATACATAGATACTCAACAATTTGTTATTTTAACTAAATTGTGATAAGCTATGTTTGATTTTGCCTACTTTTCACCTCCACTATATGCAAAAAAAAAACAATAAAAAGAAAATAATATTCCATTAATTTAAACAAACCAGAACGAGTTTGTTCAGATGGTTACTGTCGGCAACTGTACAAAAAATCGGCGTGATAGCACTTTCATTTTTTGTATGTTAGGGCATCACTCGAAAACGGCTTAACCGATTTCCGTGAAACTTTAGGAAGTTATTAAACACCTACCAAGGATGACTTTTGCATTAAAATAAAGGGTGTGGCACCTCCCATACAACACAAAATTTATAATATCGAATAGCTTTGGAGTTATACGTCGCACAGCCTCGAAATTCAGTATTCGACCATAATCTACATAAACAAAAAATTAGGTCAAAATAAAAAGTTATCCAATTTGCTGGAAATCTTAATTTTTCGCAATAAAAAATATTGAACATCAAAAGCTAAGAAAAAGGTGCTCATTTCTCCGTTGGGCAAATTTTTCTATCTTCGTTAGTTATTGCAGTATAAGCGATTGATAAAAGGTCCTTTTCAGAAACGTAAAATAAAATTTTTTTTATTTCAAAAATTAAATAAAAAATACGACAAATATTTTTGGCTAATGAACCATACAAAATACTTTTATGGGGAAAAAAATGTTGGTGGATAATTTTGTATGAAATGCTCCCATATACACAAATAAATAAATATACTGACTTTTTTCCGCGTTATTAAAAAATTTATCAAAACGAAAACCTACCCGAAGTGTTCGAATTTAGGGTTTCTGTTAAAATGACTAATTTTTGGTTTTGGTAGCTTATGATGTCCCGACCAAATGTCTAAGTTAGTTGCAATGAAAGAGTTATTAAAAACTTTATCAAAACGGAAACCTACCCGAAGTGTTCGAATTAAGGGTTTCTGTTAAAATGACTAATTTTTTGGTTTTGGTAGTTTATGATGTCCCGACCAAATGTCTAGTTAGTTGCAATGAAAAATTATGAACGCATTTTGCAGTAGGATATTTTTATACAGTTGAAATATTTAATTTTTCAGTAATTTGCATTTTTTTAAAATAAACCTCGATACAAAAAAATAAAAAAAAAACCAAAATTCTGAAGTGAAAGTTACAGATGTAACAAAAGACTTTTTTTAAATCCTTCAAAGTGCCTATTTCTGGCCTATCGAACACAAACAAAAATGCATAAAAAATGGAAAACATATGTGTTTTACCCTAAATGGCTTTAATAAGTTCTTAAAATTATTTTTGATTTTTGTGTGAAAGATTTTTGATATCCAGGACTGCCAAGATACCAGTACCTGGTTTAAGGGTAAAAAATTAAAAAAACTGCAAAAATCAATATATTGAAATTGAAAATAAATTTTTGATACGAAATGACCATCTACGAAGCAAGTGCTTTAGTATTTTTTTATAAAACACGCATTTGCAATGTTTGTGGAACGCAATTGACGCTTAAATTTTGTTAAAGCCCCACTTTTCCTCAATGATGTAAAGGAATTGCATCCGAAAATTTAACAATTTATACGTAGAATGGCGAGACATACATAAAAATTCCAGTTCACCATATGAAAAGTATCGAATTAAGGAAAATAGTTTACTAGAAAAGATCGAACATTGCTTATTTGCCATCGTATTCGAAACGATTAAAAGCCAAGACAAGGATTTTCTCATACAGAAACGGAAAAGGGCCGACAAAAATCAAAACTAATTTTAAAAATTTTTTAACCCTTTGGGTGAGAATGGGTCAAAAATAACCCATTTACATTTTTAAGTCTTGTGAGTACAATTTTTGAAATATTTTGATAAAGTTGGGATTAAACGATTAGAAAGCAATGTGGTTTTTAACGTGTGCCACATTTTTTCGAATTTTTATTAATTTTAAGAGAAAGAAAAAACTATGAAGTCAAAACATATTTTTTTTCCATAGGTATACATTAATATCGATTTCTCAGAGACTACAGATATAGGTACCACAAACGATTTTTAAATACGAGCGGATATATTTTCTCAACCCAATTATGCCAAAACCTTTATGAATCAGCTACTCCAACAAAGTAAAAAATAAACTTTCCGGATGGGTTTTTCCGGATTTTTTCAGATTTTTTCAATACGTACAGTAAAAAAAAATTTAAAAAATTTTTGATGCCACTTTTGTATATAAATATGCCATCGGTAATGACAATTCAAAAAAAAAAATTTTTTAAATTTTACAGCGGTTTGTTTGTCGTCCTCAAAGGGTTAAAGGCATTTGGAGTTAGATAGACATGTTTTCCAATTGTTATTTGCATTTTTATTTTGTGTTCGATAGACCAGAAATGCACAATTTAAAGGATTTAAAAAAGTAACAATATGTAACTTTCGCTACAGAATTTTGTTTTTTTTTATTTTTTATTTTTTGTACAAAACTGTGCCATAACTGGCAGGGATATTTTTTTTAATGTATAGCATTTTAAGATTTTTGAGATTTTTTTAAAGATTGCATAGCAGTTGGGTTCTTCAACGTAGTCGCTAAATTTTTTTCTGTGTACAGTTTTTGTCGTAATTTCAGGATAAATAGCCACTAGGTTTAATTGCAATATTTTCATATTTGGATTTTTGCGGATTTTTTTAAATATAAGTAAAAATATGAAACTAGTCAAAATAAAGTTCAATTAGACACAAGAAAGCTTATTCCAATTGCTCTGAAGTTTTAACCCGTTTCGTTTGGGACACAACCACACACTTTTAGTAAAGAGCTCATTGAATTTTCACATTTTCATTTTCTATTCGCCAGCACATTTGGCGGCTACTCTATTGTGCACTTGCTTTTTTTGACTATTTAAAACACTTTCTACTGCAGAATCCATTTAAAATTTTGCTATAAAACCAAATAAGGGCATTAAAAGCTTCAAAAAAATTTTAAAATTTTGACGAAATTCCCGAATCCGAAGAAATCGTGTCGACTTCTCTATAGACTAGAAGACAGTTGTGAATTTTTGCATTTCTTAAGAAACTCTTTTTGAAAATATCAATATATCACTTTCATTCATGACTGAAACTTACTCTTCATTTGTGTGCTCTTCTGTAAGTGGCTTAAAAACTATCTACCATAAATACGTCAAACGCCTACGGGTCTGAGCCCTATATTAAAATATATTAACTTAAATTCATGCCCTACACTTTGTTCATCCTTTGTCTGCTATTCCAATTATTATTGGCTACAACTCAACACACAGCAAGGAGAGGAGGTCCTTGCTTAACTCCTCCGGTTATCATTGTTATGCTTGCCTCGATGAAGCGACGACGACGACAAAGGCTTTTCCGTGCTTTCACTGTGCTTGTGTTTGTGTCTTCACGCTTTGTTGCTGTTCAGTGGTGTTTGTGAACTGTGCTCCTGCTGCTGCTCATTTAACCAGGTTTCCACCGACTTTCCTTCCATGCATTATTTATGCATAAGTTTTATGAAAATATGCAAAACTGCAGTATGTGCCTGAAATGTTTTACCATACCACAGATTGTCATTTCATATTTGCTGGTAATTCTCTGCTCCTTCCCTGCGCTGCCAGCTACATATCCTATTATTTTCATATTTATATGAGGCGAACTTTTATCATGGTCTGCGTCATGTGCTAGTTGACAGGTAGGTGGTGCTGGTAGTTCGGTCGGCAGGGATGCGGTGACATTTGTTAGAATTTTCTTTGGCGTGGGTTTTACGTATATTAAAATTCACTTTTCATCCATGCTAGCAAAGGAACGAATAAACGAGCTAGTATAAGCTGCTACGACAGTATTTAATGCAAAGGCAGCAAAACTTGATTTGGCGTGTGTTGTGCCGCTAAAGTTCGAGTTTGCATTAAAGTCTATCTTATTTGTATGTTTGTGGAATTTTAAATAATTTTTCTAGTTTGTTGAATCCTTTGCATTTATAAAAACATACTTTTATGCATGCTTCCTTATGTTGCTGTTGTTTCCTTGTTGGTAAACTTAACGAAAGTTAACAAAACTTTTGTCAGAGTTCACAATATTCGCGTTAGTTACTTATATAGTTCATAAAGTTAAACTTGTTTTGTTCGAATCACATCTGCTAGGGTTCAAGCTAAAGATAGACAACGACGTTGTTTTTCTTCCCATGCCAGGGTAGCGGTGAGAAGTACCTTTAATTTGTGTGAACATCGACATGTTGCGACATTTGCAATGCAGTCGCATAGTCCTGGAAAATATCCTTAATATAATGTTGGTAAATTTTTTATAAGTTTCGCTGTATGTTAGTCAGATAATTATGGAAAATAAGACAACTACTGTTTAAATAAATAGGAAGAAGTTTTGCAAAAGTTGAGGTGTGGTATGTAACAAAAAATTTTGGACGATGGTTAAAAATTGCGGAGAATAAGTAAAATCACTTTGTAGAAGAATTTATATTTTAATGAAATGAATTTTGATTCGACAACAAAATTGTAAAATTGTAATTGTAAATTGTAAATATTTTACATTATAAAATAATTCTAATATCTATTTAAGAATGGATAAATATATATATGAGTATCTATATGATATCCATCTTACAAAAATTCACGAGAATTAACTACAATGATTACTGGCAACTGATTGCCTACATTTTTTGTCGTTAAATCCCATAGAGCAAAATTATAAATATTTCACGCTAGAAATGCGTAAATCCTCTCATCTACAATTATCTTTTTCGCGCTCTTGTAAAAACCCTCTTATAAAATTGTCTCTTTCAATCTTCTCTTCGCTTATAAAAGAAGATAGAAATGCGTGAAGTCTCTTAAGTAAATTTTGAACAAGGCCACAACAACAACAACAACATCAACTCTGTATAGAGTTAATAACTCAGCAAAAGTCACTATTCTTTCCAACATCAGTAGGCTTGAGTAATTAAGCTGTGACCAATCTACTGTTTAAGTTTTATATAATTTGACACTTGTTCGAATAAACTCTTTGAAATCATATGATGTAAAAGCAGAGGTGTTTATTCAAGGTAAAGTAATACTCGCTCTAATAGAATAAAATACCGCTGCTGGAGTATTTTTGACTATCTGGACTATCTGAGCGAGAACACGCAGAAATGGCGTGAAATGTAGAGAGAATATACATATTTTAAGACTCTTTGAGCGAAAACACGCTTAAATAGCGTGACAAGTAGAGTATATATACATATTTTGGAAAAAGACGTGGATTTTCAGGCATTATTGAAAAAACTCGCTGCATAGCGTGATTTTTTTTACAAAATCGCCAATAAATGTCGTGAAATTTCAATTTTTAAAATTCCAAATTTCCTAATCTGTAGATATATTCAACCAATATCGATTAATAAAGAACATTTTTAATTTTGCAATACTGATAAACTTTTTACAGTGTTGTAGACTGCAGGCTAGGATAATAATCAATACTAGTATCGCCTGTGGTCGAAGTTCGACCATATCAAAATCGATTTATCTTTTTTTTTTTTTAATTTTTATTGAAAAACGTTTACCAAATTTAAAAAACATTACACTGATAAATACTTTTGGCTAATACATATTCACAACTCATTTTACGTACTCTGTACTCGCTGTTATCAGAATCAGAATGTAAAACAAATTTTTATGTATCGATTGCGCTGATTATTGTTTATGTTTGCTACTCATATTTTTTCGATGTTCATTTTGCCGTTTTTTAAATTTTCACGGTATTCTCGCGTAACACTTATTTTTTAAAAAATGAGCAGCGAACGTAAGTTGTGTTTTTCATACTAATAGCGCAATTAGCAATTAATTATTTGAAAAAATAGCATTCAACATTTGTGATGTATTAAGTCATTTATTTAACAAAAGTGTAGAAACTGGTATATTTCCTGAAAATATGAAAACAGCGGAGGTAATTCCTTTGTATAAAAAAGGTGACCGCGCAAATATTAATAATTACAGACCAATCTCGCTGCTACCATCGTTTTCCAAGATTTTTGAAAAAGCAATGAAGATGCGAATCGTAGACTTTTTAGAAAACAATAAACTTTTGAGTAAATTTCAATTTGGATTTAGGTCTGGGCTATCTACAGAAGATGCACTTATGAATTTCTGCACTAATGTGTACTCTGTACTAAATGACAAAAAGATAACTGCGACTCTTTTTGTTGATATCACAAAAGCTTTTGACACAGTTGACCATAAAATTTTGTTTGATAAATTATTGCGATATGGATTCAGAGGTTCAATTCATAGTTGGCTTAGTTCATATTTATTTAATAGACAACAAAAAGTAAAAATCGACAACCACTTAAGCTTTCCTTTACAATCTACTTTAGGTGTCTCTCAGGGATCAGTGCTTGGACCGATTCTTTTCCTGATTTTCATAAATTCATTGTTTTCTCAAAACTTTAAAAGTAGTATAAATGCCTTTGCTGACGATATGGCTTGTACTTTTTCCAGTGACTGTCCATTAAATCTTTCTGCGGATATTAATCATGACCTGGAAGTGTGAAGTCATTGGTTCAAAATCCATAGAATGGTACTCAGTGATAAAACAAGAATTATGTATTTCAATGTTTTAGGAAAAGATTTAGACTTCGGGCCGCTTCACTTTCGCGGTGGTAATTGTGAAAAGTATTTGCACTGTAAAAATGTTTGTTTAGCTTCGTTGAGCTCACAAACTTACTGTGATGATCGAGTTTGCTCCTTTAAATGTTTTCCCATTGAATGTGTAATGTCCTTTAAGCACCTTGGGTTGCTACTTGACAATAAGATGAGTTGGTCTGACCATACACAAGCGCTTAAGAAATACCTCATGGCTGCGGTTAGAAATTTATACCTTTTAAAATCTTTTTGCTGTCTTAAACTTTTAAAGTGCATTTATTATGGTATTTTCCATCCAAAGTTAGAGTACGGATTAGCTTGCTGGGGTGGTACTAATGAAAATAAAATAAATCCACTGTTAATATCGCAAAAACATGCCATTCGCCTTATTTGCAATAAACGTCGCCGTGACAGCAGTCTGGGATTGTTTAAAGAACTAAATATTTTGCCACTAAAACATTTGTACTATTTTAAAGTTTTAAAAGTATTTTTTTTTAAATCTGGCTATCTGGAAAGTCGATATTCCATTAATTACAATTTAAGAGTAAATAATCAAAATTTTGCAACGATACCACAGCATTCACTGCAGTTGCCCCTAGACTTTTTAACAGCTTGCCTGATTGCATAAGATCCATCCGTAATAAATTCAAGTTTCTCAAAAATGTAAAATTGTGGCTTATGAATCTTAACTATAATGATATAAATGTTCTACTATGTATTGTTTTTTAATGTAATTATATTCGGTTTTTGCTTTGAGTTTCTTTTCTATCATTGGTAATAATCGTTTTTGAGTCTTTATTGATTTTCCTGCATATTTCTTAGCATTTCTTTAAATCATCATATATTTTTATATTTTTGTATTTAAATTTTCTAATATTTTTAAAGTTGTTTTTATTCATTTAAAACTTAAGATACCTTATTGTTACTACATGTATTTTTAATATCGATTGTAATTAAAATATCTATTGATACTGCTATCGCCTCTAGTTCCTTGGTGAATTATAGATAGCAGTTCTTTTTCATTTAAATTTGTAACTTTTATGTGAACTTGCGATTGTTAATTGTTATATAAAATTGTAAATGAAAAAGAAAAATAAAAATTTAATTCAAATTTTAGTGAAGTCTACACATTTTAACAAATAAAATAATATATTTTAAAATCTTAATTGAGCACAAACTTTTGGTTCTTGAAAGTCCTTCAAGGAAATAAAAATATCAAAGTTTCGGCTTTGAATATACTTTCAGAGCATATAAGGTCCATTTATTTAAAAAATCTTAAAAAATTCTCGGTGGCTTAGCGTCAGGTCTGAAAGGGATAAAGGACGAACAAACAAACAGTGTTGTCGTTTAACAGCCGTTGAAAGTAGTCATGGCAATTTTTTTTAATAGCTCGAACATACCAAATTTATTACATATTATACATTTTTGGCTAAGACGACGATTTTCCTCTACACAAAATGACTAAACGCGCCTGAAGAAGTTTTTAATTCAAAATATCAATTATTAATTCTACAGGCGTTGGAGGTCTCGCAGCTACATTGTAGGTATAAGAGAAATAATTGGTTACGTCATGTGTCTATAAACCACTGGGTTCTTCGTTCTGTTCAGGTTATCAGTTCGAGAGAGTAATTAAGAAACAGCAACAACAACAATGCCACACAGCTCTTTTGAAGTGTTCTGAGTCACTCTCTTTTCTCTCGTGTATGCACCCAGTGGTAAATGGACAGAAAACGTAACCAATTATTTCTTAAATACAATGTAGCTGCGGGGCCTCTGAAGTCTGTTTACAATACTCAATTACATTTGTTTGGACATGGCCGCTAAAACACTGATGACATCTACCTTACACAGTAAGCCACAATGTGAGTAGGTATGCACAAGATAGGAGAGGACAAAAAATGACGCACAACATTGGAAAGAACACAAATAAATTTGACGAAAATCCTCTTTGCGCCAAAAACAGAACGAAAACGAAAGAGAAAACACCGAAAGAAGCAAACAAAAGCAATTGACGCCAAAAATTATTTCCACAACTATTTTTACAATTAAATGAAGGAAAATATTGCCTTTTATCTAGCACTTCAGAGTTAATGTTTGATAATAATTTATTTTATATAGAAAAATTTGTTTTGGTTTAAACAAAGAGATTAATAGTTTTCACAAACACATTCACTGCAAAACTTCCTGTTAGAAAACACGATGTTGCTGCACAGACTAATAAAGCCTAACTATTATTTTTACAATGAAAACAAAATTATGTGAGCAAAAGCAAGATTTCGTTCCCATTTACAGTTCTGCATTACAATGTCATCGCCGACAAATTTTTACAAGCGGGCTACAGCAACGATGTTCAACAAAGCTGTGCTGCTATGGGTTTGCAATGTCCCATTGGGAAAAAAGGTTTTTACATTTGCTCAGTTTTACATACCTTAATGACAACTTATTCGAATAAAAATTATATTCTGCAAATGTACTCGAAAAACATTTCTAACGATGTAAGATTTATGTGAATATGCTAACGTTAACACAGCTTAAATGGTACCACAATTTTTTTGTTTGTGTAGTAATATATAGATGTTTTTATATTCTGCTTAAGGGGAACTATATACTTAGATCTTTTTTGTAATACTTTTTTCAAGTCTCAAGAATATGTGGTAAACATTTCAAGTCGATATCTCAAAAAAAAAAAAACAAAGTTACAGCCAAGTGAATAAACTGCCTTCGAGAGCTTCGTGAGAAATTTATTAGCTTTGAAATATTTAAACGCGTTTTTCCCGAAACCATGTTTTCAAAGTCGGTGACCAAAATTTCTCAAAGCTCAGTGAACCGATTGTTTTGATTTTTTTGCAGGCTAATTCTACACATAATAATCTAGTACATGCCTTAGGATTTTTTTTCTCGTTGCTTCGTTCATTAGTTAAAGGCACAATAATACGTATTTTTTGTCGAGCATCGTTACTTTACGTTCGGAAACTCCGGCATATTTTCAAAAATCGGTATTTTCAAAATCAGCTACGACAAGTACTAGTTTAAAGTATTTTCCTTAATAATCTTTTTCGTTTTTTTGATTCAAATGAATTTTGGAGGAGCAATCTTGGTCACCGATTTTCACTAATTTTTTCACAGCGCTCTATAAAAAATGCTGTATCTACCTTAATAATAATTTTTTTTTTTAATAAAGAACAAAATTAAATATACTCTTGAATGTGTATTTTTTTAGGCACAAAAACCCTCATTCAGAAATATGCCTTAAGTTTCCTTAAAAAATGCACAAATATACCTTTGTTTTCAACTTCTAGGTGTATATTCCCCCATAAAGAAAACATCAAAAATATTTTATGATCATGAAATACATTGAATTAAAAAATGCTTCGCAAGTTTTTTCAAAATATTAAGGTTTCAAGGTGAAATAATAAAATTGAAAAAAAAATTTGATAAATAGCATTCTTCTTGATGCTATTGTAATGCTAAACTGTAAGCGAAGTATGCCGAGAATCTGTCTTTCATGCTTTAGCTTATTTCGTTTCAAGGTGATTACATTTGTCTTTGTTATGTTTTTGAAATAGAAAAAAAATTTCGTAAAATTTTACGCATTCTTGTAAATATTCTACAATTTTAATATAAATGTAAAAAAACAGCAGACTAGACAGCCTGTTTCGGAAATTGCTACATTCCCTCTTCAGCAGTCTTGGAGTGATTCAGCTGTGAGCAACCCACTGTTCAAGTTTTATATGATTTGACCCTTGTTCGAACAAATTCGTATGAACTTTAATGTCATGACATATGCTTTAATCATTTGACATTATCGCAGTAGCTATTTTTAGATCAAGCTTTTAACTCTACCAGTGGTTGTTGTTGTTGTTGTTACCTTCTTTAAACTTACTTCATCCAAAAGCTTACAATTGAATTCTTGTAAAAACTCAAAGGATAGATCACATTTAATTATGAAATTTAACGTAATACATAGTTGTTCAGAAGTAAAGCCTTATAGACATTTTATATTTGAGAAAAAGTCAGTTTTGTTTTGTTTTATTCCATTTTGCTGGGATATAAAAAGAAATTATTTTAAAAAAAGCAAGGTAATAGCAATGTCATTTTCACGAAAAGTCAATGAAATTTTTAACTTCGTGGAAAATCCAGTCGGAAAATGTGTTACAACTAGTATTGCGCATTTTTTTTGCAAATTAAATCTGAACAGATTTTTCTCTGATTTGTTTTTACTGATAAGATCTTATTTACATTTCGCAAAACGGAACAAATTTTTTATGAGCTTGCCTTGTTGGGAAGTAGAACTGAACAAATAAATTCTTGAGTGTATATATATATATATCTATAATTTTTTAAGGCTATAGCGTAATATTATTTGGACCAATACGAAGTATATTAAAAGCGAATTCTACAAATAGTAAGAAGTGCAAAAAAAATACAAAATTTAAAATTTCTTAAGTAAAAATTTTAGGTTTATAAGAAAAAATAATAACAACGTTTAAGTTAAAATTTCTCTAAAAATACTACATCGGGAATATTTGTGCATTGTGTCCTTTCATAAATGCAAGCATCATTTCAATTCCTTTCCGTTGAAATCAACATTATAATTATTATTCTGACTAATTCTTCCTAAGAAAACTAATTTTTACCTATGTACGATTAAGATTTAACTTTTTCACAACTTTTTGTGTCATTCTTTTTTGTAGAAGCAAATTATATTAGAAAATTTAGACGTTATGACTTTCTTTTTGGGCTGTATAGCAAATAGACTGGCAGCGATTCGGTGTTGTGCATTCTTCTCAAAAAAAAAACATATTTTTGTTTTTAAAAAAGACATAAAAACTGCTGTTACCAAAGCGAATATTTAGCATATTTTCAAAATTGTAGAGCTCTTCTACAATAGTACTTGAGAAAAAATTATATTCTCACTATATTTCATGAACTTTCCATGGACTAGTTCATAGTTTTTATATCATGTAGTATCCTCTAAGAAAATATGATGATTTTATAGCAGTAATAATAATTAATTTGTTTTTCTTGGCATGTATGTATGTATAATATAGCGGGTTAATTTGTATGGGTGAAAAAATCTAAAAAATTGTAGGCGAGGAAAATGTTCTAAGGAAAATTCTAAGCAACTTTGCCCAAGAAATCCTTAGGCTAAAATCAATTTCGAGCCTCCGGTTTTTCAAAGGAATGTTGGAATTGGTGTTTTGCTGCAATATCTGAAAAAAATTGACACACCGAAAAAAATAATCACGAATTTTTTAACAAAAATTTTCTGTTAGCTCTCTGACAGGCAAATTTTTCGTCAGAGTAACAAAAATTTCGTACATTTAATGAATGTTTTGTTGCTAGAACAAAAATTTTTTTACAAAAAAATACAACAGATTTTGTGATCTCAACAAAATTGATTTTGTTAAAATATTTTGAAAAATTTACAAAAATCTTTGAAGAGATAACAAAAGTTTTGTTAAAGCAACCCCAAGTTAGCTCAAAGATTAACAAAAAGCTATGATAAATAAATGTGACGCGTTTTAACATTATCGGATGTAAATTCAACAAAAATTTTTGTTCCGCTAACAAAGTGTACTTGGAGTTCATTTGACAAAAATTTTCGTTGATCTATTTTCTAAATTCTTAATTGTAAGAAGTTTTCGATCTTGAAAAAAGACAATAAAATTGTATATGTAATATAAAAAGCTTTAAATTCTTTTGATTAAACAGTTTAATGGTTATGTATAGGTTCCTTGGTAAGTAATTAGGCGTATTCAGAGTTGCCAGTTTTTTGCCAGTATTTTGCCAGCTTTTTTGCTATATGAACAAACAAATTTCGAAATTCTACAAAGCATTTTTGTAAAATTTTTATTTTTGTTCTCTTCATTTTAACAAAACCTTTTGTCAAATGTACTATACGGCATAGAGTTGTCAGTATTTTAACCACATTAAGCTTGTGTTTTTCCCTTTTTCGAGGTTTTTTGAAAATCAAATGAGCAAAGTCTCGACTTTGCCTTTTTTCCGTTCTCCTGGAATAACAATTTCATAAAATCCCATATTTGAGAAAATTCGGGACATTGTGGGAAAAAAGAATCGTTGTTCCAGGAGAACGCAAAGTCCGTAAAAGTCGAGACATTGCTCATTCGATCGGGCGGAAAATTGCATGGATCCATAGAACCATTTCAACAAACCATTTCATGTTATAATTACAACATTATTTTTTAAATATAAAACAAATGCTTTGTTAAGGTTACAAAACTTTTTTGTTAATGCAACAAAATTTTGCGTTTTAATAACATAAGTCTTTCGTTGCCCTAAAAAAATTATTGTGTACCCAACAGAGTTTTTTTTTTTGTTAAAACCTATGTACAGTAATTATCGCTTATAAGCATAACCTCTATTTGCTTGTTTTTTACTGCTTATAAGCGGGAAAGCATATATAAAACTCGGTTATATGCATCCACAGTGCTTATATAATAACTCGGTTAAATGCCTCCACAAAGCATATATAAAAATTGGAATATTGTTTCAATAAAAATTGTCTTATGAATTGGTTTAATTTTTAATTATATTTATTTACAATTAGAGTTTGTCAAATAAGCGTTTTTAAAAATAAAAAGTAGATTAAATTAAATTAAATTGCCGCTTCTAGCAGTCTTATATCACTTAAGGGTTTTCATAATATATAAGCAAAATTAGTTTTGATAAAACAAAGTCTTAAGTTTAAGAATAGTCAAATTCGACTTAAATTAATTTAAATTAGGGCTTCTACCAGACTTATATAACTTATAGTTTTGAAAAAATATATATGAATAATATGCTTAAAAAACAAAATTAAATTTAAGACCATCCAGGTTCGACCAACATAAAACTTAACTTATTTTTTAATTTTTGAAGTTCTTTTAATCTTGAAAATGTCAATTATTTTCTTTTGTACATAGCAGAATTTTTGGCACATATGTTCTTCTATCTTATTTAATTTATCTCAACTTCATTTACAATTGAAATTTTTTATTTGAGTGAAAAGGTTATTTTTTTTATTTTTCTTCATTTTAAAACTGCACAGGAAAAAGATAAGAAACTTTGACACTTTCAAAGTGACGGGCTATTTCATATATGACAGCTCAATAGAGATGTGAAATTTATAATCAGAATTTTTATGACATTTTAATAGGGATGCATATTACTGGTAAGTTTTCTATAACTTTGGTTTTAAAAATTCCTAATTTTTATGCATATAAAAGAGAAATTCATTTAAGCGAAATGCTTATAAGCGAAAAAATGCTGGCTATTTTAAATGACAAAGTTAAATATCTCAAGTTCGAATGCATATAAGCGGGATATGCTTATAAACATAGTGCATATAAGCGATTATTACTGTAATTAGTATTCATAAATTAACAGGCAGTCTTCAGATTAGCCCTGCGGGTAATCTTGTGAATTTTGGAAGATCTATCTTTATCACTAGAGAGCGCTGTAGTACAAATTTTTTACAAATTTCCTAAGCCGATCATGTGATCACCATGGATCTTTGTCTAACAAGGTTTTCAGATACAATAAACGTTTTGACAAATGCTTTGGCGTTAACAAAACCACCATATAGTTCTAAACCGAGAATATTGTAAGCATAAAAATTTGCATAGAGGTTTTTAGTTACGATGAATGTTTTGTCACTATGATTTTAATCTTTCTATCTTTCTGTCTTTAACACCAGGGGTCACTGTAGTGCAAATTTTGCCATAAATGTACTACAGCGTTCTCTGGTGTTAAAAATAGAAAGCTCCAAACATTTATCGTATCTAAAAACCTCTATATACAAATTTGCATGCTAATCATATGATCGGCGTTGGAGTTTTTTGGGGTTTTGTAAACGATTTGTACTGCAGTGTCATCTAGTGTTAATGATGTATCAAAATTTATGATGCCAAAATATTTGTCGTATCCAAAAACTCATATATACAAATTATCAGTACAATCATATGAGCGGTTAAGGAGTTTTGACGGTTTTCTGAAAGATCTGTACTACAGCGCCCTCTGGTGTAAAAGAGAGATCAAAATTGATAGTGTCAAAATATTTACCGTATCTGAAAATCATGTTAGACAAATTTCCATGGTGATCACATAATCGCCTTAGGAGTTTTTTGGAATTATGTTTGAAATTTGAACTATAGCGCCCTCTAGAGATAAAGATAGATCTACCAAACTTCACAGGACCATCCGCTAGGCTAATCTGAAGATTGCCTGAAAATTTCATCAAAATCGGTCTCTTGCCGTTTTGAAATCCATGGGGAGCATACATACAGACATCGACTTTTATATATATATATAGATTTCTTGTATCTCACTATTTTGATCAAAAATTAAATTTTTTAGGTTTTGTGGCTGTTTCTAGTAATTTTGAGGTATTGCAGCAAAACACCAATTCCAATATTCTTTTGAAAAACCGGAGGCTCGAAATCGATTTTAGACTAAGGATTTCTTGGGCAAAGTTGCCTAGAATTCTCCGTAGAACATTTTCCGCGCCTACGATTTTTTGAAAAAAAATTGAAGCGTTGTAATGTATAATCCTTCATATCATAGCGAAATTTAAAAAAATTTTTGAAAAATTTATTGCAATTTTTATAGTTACCAGACTTGCCCATATTTGAACAAAATTTAAGTGTTAATAATAATTTTTTTAAACCAATAATGGTAAGCTGAAATTTAGTATGTTTTAAAACAAAGAATTTTTTTTCTTCATTCATCTCTAATAAAATCAGGCTAAAAAACTATTTGTGGCATTTTTGTGCACACTAAACACTAAAGCTGGTTATAAACTCAAAAGCCAATTATGTCCAATAAACTAATAATTTTATTAACTATTTTATAGGCCACTCTAGAAGCCAGCATTACAAAATTTGCAGAACTCTTTAGCGGCCAAAAACTGTCATTTCATGGTTAGCAGCTGGCACGTGTTGATAGTCATATGTTTTGCTTGCTTTTTTTCATTTAAGAAGCCAACAAATGCATTTTGGCTTGTTAATGAAAACAGATTCCGCTGCTAGTTTGTGATTTAATAATTTTCAGTGGCAGAGCCACCCAGTAGCTGCCATCATTTTATGGTCTCATAATTTTTTTATTGATGCTAAATAGTAATGAATGCCGCGCGAAACTTCAGTTGCACGTGCAGTTGTGCGTTTTTTATGGTTTTTTGCTTAAAGTTCAGTTAATAAAATAATTAAAATTTGGCAAGCAAAGCATTAGCGGAGTCCATTAGCATTGAACGTGACAGTGCGTGGTCATAAAATGCAGTTTTGGTGGAAAAGCCATTTGCGGAAAAATTTCATCAAAATGTATTTTATAAACAAAATTTTAAAATAAGCATATTCAGAGAGAAAATAATTCTTTAAGATAAATATATTTTTGAAAATACTGTTCCTTTTTAAAGCTTTAAATTGAGTATACTTTCATAAAAATAAATACACAAAATGTTTCACCAAAATTATTTGATCCTTTTTTTTGCCGTTTCCTACGTATCGCTTGAAAATTCAATTAAAATTTCTAAACTGCTCTTTTGACAAGTTTTTTTTGGCCATTTTGTGTTTTATTTTTCGGCAGCACAAAGCACAGAGCAACGCTTTGATACAAATGGAATTCGTGAATTGATTGCAACGTTTTAGGGAGTAGATTTTTTTTTTTGGCAACACCGATTTATTTTTTCAGTGAGCAAAATTGATTAAATTTGATTTAAAAAGAGAAATAGACAAATGAAGAAAAAAACTACATGATGCCATTTTATTTGATATTCTAATTTTAAACAAAGACCAGAAAAAACCTTTTATTCTTAGTTATGGGTCGCAGTTGCATCATCATGAAATTCAGACAAAACCCACAAGCATCTAAATATTTTTAGTGCCTTTTTATGTGCTGCACTCTTGGTTTTTAGGATAAATTCAAAAAAATTTTACAAAAAAAAAGAAAACAAACTTGGTTTTAGTTTCGCCTTTTAGTTGTTTTTGCTACTTTTTCTGTGTTTTCCATCAGCTCCTGTCTGGCGCTGCTTGTAGCCAATAGTTGAATAGTGTTTTCGTTTTTTCACTACAAAAAGCTACTACAAATTAGCTACTAATTTTCGCACTTCTGCACCTTTTTAGTTTTTCGCCATAACAATCAACATTTATTTACGCCATCATGAAAATAGTACCATTGCTTCTACTTCATTTTCTCATGCTCGCATCTTTGCGGAGTTTTTCCGCTTAATATTTGATGTTGGTGTTTATTGTTTTTCCTTCATGTGCTTTTCCGCACTTAAACGTTTAACACGCCGCCATTTTTAATAAAAAATTCATGCAACCATTTTCTGTGCTGACACAAGCCAGTCATTGTATATGTCGGAAGCCAGTGCGCCGCCATCTTGTTGGTTCTTGTTGTTGGTAGTTTATAAATTATTCGCCGTTATTAGCTCGAGAATGGCGCACAAAATGAAAAGCAAAACAATTGCATGAGTTTTTCTTGTGTTTGTGTTTTGGTTTTTTATCGTTGTTGTTGTTGTTGTTGTTGGGCCTTTTGGGAATTCCAGCCGCTCAATTGCTGGCAGCAGCTAAAACGGCAATCAAATAAAATGGCTACATTAAGATTATTTAAATCATCATTTAATTTTTTTATTCATTTCAAAAAAACAGCTTATATAAAATTTACACTTGCTCTCGGCTTGTCTTAGAGATTGTGTAAATTTACATTTTATTAATATGCAAATTTAACAGATTTTATTTGTTCCAAATGCAAAAATGCGGCCTTGTTTGAGTTAAGTCTTCAGAGATTGGTTTGAGGGCGTTCATTTAAAGTTATTGGTTTTAAAATTGACTTGAATTTCGATTTAGTTTGAATTTAAATTAACCTTTCAGTTTTTTCGTCTGGTTTTTATTTTTTTGGCAAAACTTTCTATTTGTGTTATTTTTAGTTATGAATTTTTTACTTCCAAAATGTAGCCCCTATTGAAAAATTGTGTTTTTTAGTTACCTGTTTACTTTTCTTTTTTCTTAGTATAAAATACTAAAGCATTATTTCACACATCAGTATTAACCATTGTTGGAGTGATTTTTGAAGGGATTAACATAAAATTATGCAATTTTTGAGTACGTGCACTTTTAATTGTGTATAAATTCTAGAATATTTCACGAATTTTACAAATTCAACGTTAAATGAACGATAATTAGTGTACCTTAGAAATACGTGAGTTAAAAAAGTGAGAAAAGGAGTTTTTCTTATAAAGATATGGAAGTAATATTTTTTTGTGAAAAAAACTATTTTGCAAAAGAGATGACAACCAAATTTTAGGAAAAATGAATTTAAACAAAAAATTAAAGAAGATGCCCTTGTTTTTTGCTGACAAAAACAGTTGACCAATTTTTAAGCAAATCTGAAAAAATGTTTGCTAGTGAATACATATTATGTCATATGGTAGTTAAAAAATAATTTTTAATGTTAATTATCAGGTCTCGAATTTTGACGACCTAAAAAACTGCAAAAAATGACAAAAAAATACCTAAAAACTGCAGAAAATGACCTAAAAACAGACAAAAATTACCTAAAAAACGCAAACAATTGCATAAAAAATAAACAAAAAATTTCGCCTTAAAAATATAACACTACTAAATAAAAATTTATTTTATACTAGCATACCCTGAGTTTTTATCTAACACTTGTTTCATTTTTCTATATACCTTTTCGTCAGTTTCACCACGCGCAGAGCTTTTTTTTCATCGAAGTCTATAAACAACTCCTACAATCACTCTACAATCACTGCTTTGTCGAGAGATAATGTTTTTGATTGAAGGGACTCTAGGAAATCTTGGAATAAATTTTAATACAAGAAAGTATTACAAAGATTTTTAATTCAAAAAGAATTAAATTTAATACTAATCAATCGATTAAAAAATTTTTATTAACATTTTGTGTTACATTTTAATACAGTTCAAATATTACAACGATATTTTATACCCTTGGTATCAATTCGATAGTATTGTGATATTATATTTCATTTTTTAGACATGCTGTATTATATTAAAACACTATTTTGTACTAAATTTGAATACATTTCAAATATAACAACGATATTTTATACCCTTGGTATCAATTCGATAGTATTGTGATATTATATTTAATTTTTTAGACATGCTGTATTATATTAAAACACTATTTTGTACTAAATTTGAATACATTTCAAATATAACAACGATATTTAATACCCTTTGGAATCAATTTGATACTATATTTACTATTAGACTTAATTTTTAATACAAAATCAGTATTAATACAAACTGAGTATTTAATTTCAATACTTATTTGTATTAAAAATTAGTTTTAGTATTGGCCAGTATTTCATTTTAATACAATTTTCGTGTGGTCATATATGTTTGTCCAAAAGTATTAAAATTTGTTCCAAGATTTCTAACCATGTAGTATTATAGGAATATGTTTAAAACTTTGCATTTTGATATTTTTTAGTACGAAAAAAATATAAAAAATACACTAAAATTACCTTAAAAAACCGAAAAATGTTTTTAAAATTAAAAATGTCCAAAAATAGCAATAAAATCGCTTAAAAATCTCTAAAAATTACCAAAAAATGCCCTTGATCTAGTAAAAATGACCTGAAAACTAAAAACGATGAAAAATGACGAAAAAATGTCATACAAACTTTAGGAATTAAGGAAACATAAATGGACGTTTTAAATAAGCAGGAAATGTCTTAGAAGCAGCAGAATAAAGATGACATGTCATCGAAATCTTAGCCCTGTTAATTATTAATACAACAGTGCGTTGTACTGTTGTTCGATTTTTCAAAAGTGGTTGCGAAACTCAATTTTGTGTAGTTGGAATTGGCAAATTGAAAGATGAAGCTTGCGAAACAATTGTTCAAGGCTCATGAGACATTTTTTGACTTAGTTGAACAAATGGTTTGCTTAGTAGAGCTGGTGAAAGTTGAGACACAAATTGGCTTCAGGAGAGTCTCGAGTTCTGCTTCAAGAAGGTAACGCTGAACATTTTTGTACAAAATGCCAAAAGAATTGGCTGGACACCTGCCCTCTCATAAAATAAAAATGTTGATGAAAGCACTGCAAAGAAGAATATATTGACTGCGAGGAGAGGAAAAATTCAGGATAAATTCTGCAATAAACTTGGAATTAGAGTACATCAACCGATAGCAGGATATGGAAATACGAATGATGAAAGTACAGCGGGGACATTTTTCGATAAAAATAACATAACAGCTGCGATAACAGGATTTGATGGCAGTGTTGCCAAGTCAGTGCTTTTAGCACTAGATCTAGTGCTTTTCGATGTTGCAATGCGCGTTTTGTTTTTAAAAGCATTAAAAGAAACAGCACCAAGCCTAAAGCATTTTCATTTTGAGTTGAGTGCTTTTAGTGAAATTTTTTTTTGTTAAAATAATTTTGAAATCAACATACCTGTGCAGAGATAATAAAAATTACGTTTGCATAACACATATCTACCTTCTATTTTTGCCGAAGTTAAAAAAGTAATTTTGTTTTTGAAGCAGATAGTGGAGTTCACATTAAATTATTCGATTTATTAAAAAGTCTGACAAATAAGATAATAATAATTCTGAATATAATTTTCTTGATGGAGATTTAGAAGAAGAAGTTGGCTATGAAGCTTATTTGGGGTACAATACAAAACTGGAAATAACTGCTTATTATTTACAAAAAGCCTTATATAAGAAATTTGGGCAAGAATACTTAACAATTTTACAATGCTCAAAGAACTAAAATCTTTAGTGGTCGAAAACGTACTGTCTCATCAACCCCAAGACGTTTTAGAGTTCGTTCTTGAATTTATTTATGATTCTGAAACAATTTTAAGCATTGAAAATAGCTTATAATTTATACGTTATAAAAAATCTATAAATACTGATAGAATCGACAAATTTTTGAAAGAAGTGGGTTAATACAGGAATGCATTTGGAAATAATCCTAACCAACTTTTAGCAGATTTTTGCATTTGTGTTTTATCACTGCCTTATTCAAATACAGAAGTTGAAAGACTTTTTATTACTATAAACCGTTTCAAAGCAAAAATAAGAAATAGACTGTCACTTAATTCTTCTGATTCATTACAACACATTTCATATGGGTTATTATTTAAAAAAAGCTGTTGTGATTCTTTTAAATTACCTGATAAGCTCTTTGTAAACTTAGCTCTAATAAAACTCATAAAAATCAGATTTTATATAAAATCTAAGCTTTGGTCAGAAGAAGATGATGATTCTGATTGAGATGAAGTAGAAATATAGTCTTTAATTAATTAAAAACATTAAAAATTTTTTGTATCCATTCGTATCTTGTCTGTTTTGTTAAGAAAAAAAATGGGTAAGTTTTTCTCTGTAAAATAAGTATGTAATAAAGAATAATTTTTTTAGTGCATTTTATTAAAAACTACGCGTTTTGTTTTTCACTTTGGTGCTTTTGGCTTGAAATTATTGGCAACACTGGTTGATGGAGAGGTCATTAAAAGGTTGAAAGCCATCTTCAATGTTTTGAACTGCAGAGAAAAACTAAACGCCGGAAAGTACGAGATATATTCGACAGAAACAGCCGATTTGATTCTGAAAAAAAAAAACAGAAAAAACTCACACCTAAGAATTGTCCGACGAAGCACAGGAATTAAAAAATAAAGACTAAAAATAAAAAACAGATTCTTAAATACCTGGAAGTTTTCTGAAAAACGGCCAAACGAGGATCTCTTCAATATATTGGTCACATCATTAGGCTTGGGCCTTCGAGAATTTCATCATTAAGGCATGTCAAAACGCAAAAAGAGTTGAAAAAATATATGGGTCAGAATTCGTGAAAAGTATCACTTTTTTGCGACTATGTTTATTTTTAATGAAAATAAAGATTTATCTTACAACAAATCACTTCTCAAAATTTTGAGTCGAAGAATTTTTTATTTTTCACTTATTGGCATTTTTAATTTAGAGGTATTTTTTTGCTCTTGTCTGTATCTTAGGTTAGGTTAGTTAAAGGTGGCGATAGGTCTTTACACCAGTCCACTTAAACGATATTATTTTTCCGTTGTGATACCACAGAATGGAAGAAGGGAATAATCAAGTGAAACATTGTGTAGGATGTTCTAAATGTGGCAATAGTTGTAGAAACATGTGATATTAATTCTGAGTCAAATCAAGTTATTGGGGGTTGGAATTAATTTTAAAGGTTTTTCGGTTTTTGAGCATTTATTTAGAAACAACGGTACAATGTTTATTATTCAAAGTATTGTCCATCGTTAGCTACAACATTTTCCCACTTTTCTGGCAGCATATGGATTCCGCGCCGGAAGAACGATTCGTCTTTTGAGGCAATCCACGAATCGACCCATTTTTTGGTATCCTCGTAAGAAGTGAAGCGCTGCTCAGCCAAGCCATGCGTCATCGATCTGAATAGGTGGTAGTCGGAAGGGGCTATGTCTGGGCTATAAGGCGGGTGGGGTAGCACATCCCAATTCAGCGCCTCCAACGTTTCCTTGACGGTTCTTGCAACATGTGGCCGTGCGTTGTCATGTTGAAAAACCACTTTGTCGTGTCTTTTGGCATATTCCGGCCGTTTAACCTTTAATGCTCGGCTCAATTGCATCAATTGTTGTTGGTAGCGTTCCCCAGTGATGGTTTCGTTAGGTTTTAGCAGCTCATAGTACACGACACCCTTCTGATCCCACCAAATACACAGCATAAGCTTGGCGCCATGAATATTCGGCTTGGCCCTCGATGTTGATGCTTGGCCGGGTGGTCCCCACGATATTTTTCGCTTAGGATTATCGTAATGGATCCACTTTTCATCGCCAGTGACAATACGATGCAAAAAACTCTTCCTTTTATGCCGTTGAAGCAGTTGTTCGCACATGCAAAATTGCCGTTCAACGTCTCTCGGCTTCAACTGGTACGGCACCCAATTTCCTTGCTTTTGAATCATTCCCATGGTCTTCAAGCGTTTGCCGACCGTTGATAAGTCGACTCCCAATGATTCTGACAATTCTTGAAGGGTTTGACACGGGTCTTCATCGAGCAAAGCCTCCAATTCCTCATCTTCAAACTTTTTCGGCTGGCCCGGACGCTCTTTGTCTTCCGTATCAAAATCACCACTTTTAAACCGACGGAACCAGTACTCACAAGTAGAAATCGATGGAGCATAGTCCCCGTAAGCCTCAGTAAGCGTGCGTTGTGCTTCAACCGTTTTTTTCTTCAAATGGAAGCACAAAAGTAAACCTTCCCGCAAATTGCGTTTTGTGGGAACGAAAGTCGACATGTTCACAGAGAAAAAAATATATGTTGTTTACACTTCAGTGGAATGACACATACTGAAAAATGAAGCTTAGACAATGTGCTTTGAAATGAACATAGTCACAGGTGTGCCCGATGCGATCTATTGATAGTTACGCCATCTCTTAGAAAACCTTTAAAACTAATTCCAACCCCCAATACTAAGCATTCCTCTCCACAAACTTTTACTATCACCATCAACTGTAAATTTTCTTCGTCAATTGTTGTGTTTTAAAGTTCCTTTGATTAGAAATAAGGAAAGAAAGGCTATAGTGTAGGATTATGGCCCGGCCAGGATTCGAACCCGAAACCACCCTGTGCGACAGTCAAGCGCGCTACCACTGGGCCATCGAGGCCGCCCTTCTGTATCTTAGTAACAGTTGGACCGATTTTCATGAAAATTGTATATGTTTTTAAGGGAAAGTTATAGATATTAATATTTTTTTCCAACGATGTGTACAACATTTGTTTGTTTAATAATTAATCGTTTAAAAAAATTGATTTAAATCGTTCCGGAGCATGAAAACATCTAAAGAAAACTACAAATATTACGCAAGGTATGAATGAAAATACAAAAAAATTTAAAAGTATGGGGTTTTTAGTTTAGAAGTTATGGCTATTTGAACTCATCGCTTCATAGCGTTTTCTTTAAATTTGTTCCACCGACTCAGCGCTTCATAACGTTCGAGAACGATGAGTGAACAAGCCAGCATCAATGTTATGAAGCGTGGGAAACGTGATAAAAATAGAGTTCTAAATATTAAGTATTCTCAGTTTTGGTTAGGCTTGAGACACTTTTTGTTTTTGGTGTAGCAAACTTTAAGAAACGAAATTGACTTCGAATTCATGTTGATTAACCATGAATACGATATAATTTAAGTTTTTCATCAGTTTTCTCTCAATTCAAGAAGTTATGATTTTTGCAATGAAAAATGCCAGATCGAACCACTGAGCGACGTATCTGTCATTTTTTAATTATTGGTCAATATTTTGGATCTTTTTAAAAAAAGATACTAAAAAAAATATATACGCTATGTTAATAAATCTGTTCATATGATTTTTATTGGATGATTTTAAGAATCTTTTCAACAAAAGGAAAGTATATTGAAAAATATTAAAAAACAGTGCAGATATTTGCATCGATATTCAAATAATTGATTATTTTTCATTTTTAGGAGACAATGTTACATAAAAGCATCGTAAAAGAAAGTCATATAAAAAGAATTTTTACAATATTGAAGATATGTATTATGACTGCATCAACTTGCCTTGAACTTTAAATTACCTTGAAATTAGCGAAATTATTCTTTTAAATCTGTTCACAATTTCTCAAAAATAAACTTTCGTCTTTGACTTTGAATTTAAGAATCTGCCACTACTTCCACTTAAATTTATATTGAAATTGATTAATTATTTTTTCGTTTTTCCAATAAGAAACCTAAGTAAACCCATGAATAAAAATTTATATTGAATAACATCACTAGAAAATAACAGCATAAGTTAATTTTTGTAACTTTTTATTTATTTTTTTTTAACATTGTCTTCAAACTAGTCAAGAATCTGAAAAAGCAATTAGCTTTCAATATTTAACTTTCAGTATCTTTAATAAAAAGAGCCACTGAAAGCAGTGGGAAAAGCCCAACGTTTGTTTTGGTTTCTTTTTACATGGCGGGAATTTAAAATACCACCTACGTTCATAAAATGTAACTGCCGAACCCAATTTTCTGCTCAAATAATCGCATATAAATTTTTTCTATTTAAATAAGGCGCACTCTAAGGCTCTATATGCAAATTTTAAAATATTTTCGGCATTTATTATCTTAGTTTTTGTTTCCTCTTGTTCTCATACTATGTATGTGTTTTGAAAATATAATAAATACTCCTAAAATATGGCTTCATTTAGAGAAAGCTGTTCATAAGCAAGTTGAAACATTTTCGAAATAATTAAAATTCCTTCGACCAAAAAATGGTCACTAGCATTTAACGCTGTCAAACCGCAGATGGCGCTGCAAAAATTTTAAAATTTCCTGCTCCCTTTTGACCACTTGGATGCTTTGACTTGTTTACCCGCTCTGTTTCTCCACAATATTTTTACACAACCCGATCGAGCATGAAAAGCCATATTTTAAACATTTTCTTCCCCTATCTAATGATATTGTAGTCGTTGCTCCTATTGTTGTTGGTTTACTTATTGCTTTGCTTTCAGCTTGCTCAGCTCTTCTAAATGTGTTGAGCACAAGCATCATACTCTATAGCAAAAAGCCGGACAATATGCCATATTTTTTAGCTACTTTTTGCCAACACTTTTCCGTTGCAAACTTTATTTTTTGCATTTTAGTTTTTCCAGCTAGCAGTTTTCTATGTTTTGCAAACACGTTTCATGAGATTCTAATGAATTTTGCATTAGAATGCATGAAACGCACATGTGGCAGCATAATCGTAGTGTTGCCAGTGCTGTTGTCTCTACTAAAGCGAAAATAAAGTGAGATTAGAAAATAGAAAAATGGTGGGAACAAAAAAGTTTTTGCCATGGAGAAATTTCAATGAAATTAACTGGCGTACAAAAGTAATGCAATAAAATTCTCCAAATAAAGTGAAGTGTGCGCTAACTACTTTTGATGCTGTTGTTTTTGTTTTTGCCTCTCCTGCATTGAACCTTGTGGCATCACTGGCGTTTTTATTGCCTTCACTTTATTAAATTCTTTTATATTGTATGCAAAATGGCATGAATGGCAATGCTGGACAGTCAAAGCAGCAGTGTTGCCAACATTAATGAACACAATGCTATAAAGAACAAGCAACATGGCGCCATAATCGTCCGCAGCATGCATACGATGGCTGAACAACAACAATAACAACAACTACTGCAAACAACAAAAGCATATAGCGTTAATTGATGTTTTGAAGGCAGCAGCAGCAGCAGTACCGACTATCGTTTAGTAGCAGCAGCAGTGTTGCCAGCTTCTCGCATATACATATGCATGAATTGTTGCTACTTTTAGCGCCTCTTGATGGCATTGAAGCGTGACCAGCTCTGGCGCCCAAAATAACTGAACTCTGCACTGCATTTACAATCATCTTTGTACAAAGTTATTTAAACTTCATCGTTATGACGATGATTCTAGGTGTCGCTGGATATCGTAGTATGGTGAGGAGAGTGGGGGGGAGATTTTGCGAAAATACCACACTGCTGTTACCTAATTTTTGTTGTTCATTTTATGCACTTGTAAAATAATGGCGAATATAATGTTTAAAGTATAACTTTTTGTTGCTGTCAGCTGGTGCAGCACTTAGTTTTGATAAATTTGGAGGAAAATATATGATATCGGTTGGAAAGTAGTTGAGCACAAAGGCAAAGGGTTTTATCTAATATATGAACGGTTCAGAGTTGAAGTGAACCATATCATAAAAAACTGTGTTTCGAGATAGTACGACACAAAGTCCATGGCTTATATCGAAAAATATGCAAACGTTATGTCATTGACCTGTTGCTTCATGAACTTAATTGGCATTAAGCTTATATATAATTATTAAAAACAATATTGTAATGAAAATATGCCATCATTAACTTTTCATGTTATGTCATTGACTTAAACTTTTTAGAGCTATTTCGTAAACAAAAATTTGGGTGGCTTAGTTTTATACTTATAATCGCATTAGAAAACGAAAAATTTTTTTTTGACTTGTTTCACTTCAACTCGTAACCGTCCATATATCCTTTGCAATTAAAAAGTCTACTCATTTACAGTACCAATTTGTTTTTCTATATAGCTTAGGGTTGGCCGATCTTATGAAATTATTTGTAAAATTTTCCCTATTAGATCAACAAAAAAAAAAAAGTTTCTAGGGGTATTTTTTCTCCGTGAAATAAAATGTACCCCTTATTACAACTATTCTGTAATTTTCCAATGCTTTTATACTGGAGCCACTAAATGGGTATTTTTTGGAAATCCGATGCCAAAAAAATTTCTGGGCTCGTAAAACCTTACTTTGCAAAATTTTAACGAAATTGATCGGCCGAAAACAATGTTACATCACTGTGAATATTAATACAGTGAACATGATTTCGTTACTACAGGTTGTCCATTCGTTTGACGTTTTCTCACAAGAAGAAAGATATACACTCGTAAAATTGAAAAGGAGAGCAAAAGAGCAATTTTTTAATGAAAAAATATAGCTCAGTTGCCTAAATATCATACTTTTTCGTAGTACTAAATACCCAAAGAAACTGCTTTTTCTACTACGTTTTCTACTATTTGTTTGTTTTGTTTGAAAATTTTATTGAGTTTTTAAAAAGGTAATGAGAATGTTTTGTTGTGTAAATCAATATTGAAATAATATAAATAATGTATACAGACACACACAACACGAAAAATTTTTAAATTTTATGAATATTTAAAAAATTGAATATTGAAAAGAAAAGTCAGTTAAGATATAAATTTCATAGAAGACATATTTTTACATATAGATTGAGTGTTTTCACAGCATTTTGCTTATAAAAGTTAAAATATGGGGGTAATTCCGCCAAAAGTCCCTTTTTTCTTTTGAAAAATGGATAAATGTAAAATAAAACTGAAGCTACAATAAGTAAGTCTGCAGGCTGAAAGCTTTTTAGCGACGCCAGAATTTATACAAGTAAGCATGGCTGAAAAAGCTCTTAGCTCGAGAGCAAGTTTTGATCATCGCTGCCCTAAAGTAAGTTTAAATCTGTTCAGGGCATTACGTCATGAAATTAATTTGTAGGCATTTTGTGTTTTTTGAGTGATTGCAGTAATGACATAAAATGTCAGGAATGAAAAAATGGTCTTTATTTGGAAATCGCAGGTATCAGATATTATTAAAACATTTTTCTGAACGTTTTGACTTTACATATTTGACAACTACTTTAATGTGTTATACTCAATTTCGTTTCAGTCTATCACTAACTGAATACACAGTTGGTTACAGAAATGACAACTTTATCTTGGTTTATACTCATCAAGACTTTACAGTCAAGTTTTGCATATACCCTTTTTAAATTTGATGCTTCAGTTTACACAGTAGACAAAATTTTCAACTTTTAGCTGATCAGTTTTGGTCAACAGCTTTCATTTTATTAAGTTAAATAGTTGATCAATGCAACAAATATATTAAATTTAGAGTTGGATTAAAACGAATATGGATTTCTATATATTTAATGAAAGATATTAACTGTAGGCTTTAAATATAAAATATGTTTTTGACACCTTAATGCTACAAATTTTAAAAATAACGGTTTTATCACTAATTAAAAGCAAAAGTAATATAAAACTGCTTGCAAAATTCAAATTATTGCTTAAATTTATTTTATTTGTACTTTTTCTATCTTTCAAATAACATATCAATCTTTTATATCTATTAGATAATGGTAAAGATATAGATATTTGATATCTATAGAATAGAACAGACATTGTACTAAGCAAAAAATTTTGAAAATCAATAACTCGATAGTAGTTGAGGTATCGTTTTTTTGTTCGACCAAACATATTTTTTTCCTTTTGTACTTTTTTAAAAAAATACGCAACGAAACACTGAAACATAACTTTTTGATAGAAGACCACAAAGCCCTGGTTGTCATTTATATTTAAGAGAGAATATATTTTTGTTTACATATTTACGGGTGTTGTCAAACCAATGGACAACCTATAATAATTAAATCATGACAGTGAAGAGTGAAAACAGTGTATGTGTGAAAAAAATTTTCTTCTTTCAAACTACTTCACTGTGCTAATATTTACAGTGATGTAATTTCGTTTTCTGCAGATCGATGTTGTTAAAATTTTGCAAAGTAAGGTTTAACGAGCCCAGTATTTTTTTTTCGCATCGCATTTTATTACATGAAAACCATTAGAGGGCTTCAGAAAAAAAATATTGGGAAAATGACAAAAAAGTCAAAACGAGGACGTACATTTTATTTCACGGATCAAAAAACAAAAATACCTTTATTATCTTTTTTTTGTCCCCTGATAGGGGAAATTCGTACGAAAATAATTTCATCAAATCGGCCCAACTTAATAAGCTATTAAAATTTTAGCTGCTACCGAGAAACAGTTTGTAATAATTAAAATAAAATCATTAATCCATCTTTTACACACTTATAAACACTTATAAATTGGACATATAAAAACCTTTCACGTTTCCAGCACGTTTGATTTTAATTAAAGGTAAAAACCTTTCACTTAAGTGTCATTGGCATCGTTTAGCACTAAAAAATGTTATTTTTTACTTAATAACCTATGTACATATATGTTCCCAATCTTCTAGAAAACCTTAAATAATTGACTTAGTATGGCTGTATTTTAGTTACTTTACACTTTTCATATACACTAACTTCTTGGAGCCTTTTTTTGGAAAAGTAATGAAACTTTGGTCAAGCGTTACTTTTAACAGTATTTAAAGAAAAAAATTTAAAAAGGCGAAATATACAAAACACCTCCTCACCAGGGAAGCTTCAGCAGTTAGATGACTTAAAGTGAAACTTTACTGCTATCATTCAGGAACTGCCACTCTTCTAGAACTCCCACTACAAAAAATATTAAATTAAATGTTGCAAGAAGTTAATTTTCCCCCAAATTGCCCCTAGAGAGGTCAAATGTATAGAATGGCCTTATTATTATTATACTCCCAACATAAGTTCTGATGACTTTTGTAGGGGGTCCTCTACAAAAAACACAAAAACTTAAAAAAATGTCGAAAATAATTCATTGGCTCTCTGGAATGACTACTAGAATAGTTTATGTCACAACCTACTCTTATTTCTCACCACTAACATTTCTTCCAAATACAGACTAATCCTCTATCTGTCACATTAGTTATAAAAAGTTAAATGAATTGAATCATTGATTTTTGTATTCTACCTTAAATTCTAAGAAGAAACTCATCGGTGGCATGTGGGTGCGATGAACTAATTTTCACATAATTTTCGTTTATTAAATTTGATTTTATATAAAAGTTCACAGTAACGCAAAGTTACTTGCATAATGACCATTAATTCAAGAAATTTTATTTGAAAATTTTTTGGAAAAATAAAGTTTCAATCAAATTTCATGACACTCTACGTCATAGTGCATTTTCATAAAAAATTAAATCAAAGTTAGCTAAAATTTTTAAAAACAATTTAATTTTATTTATAAATTTTGTTTAATATGATTTCAGATAAAATACCTTAAATATAATGACACTCATACGTCACGGTGCAAATTTGTATAAAATTAATATTTTCAAACGAAATTTAGCTGAAAATAAATTCACCGTACCCATACGCTTCCCAAGGGGTTTTTCCTAGAGTTTAATTTTGAATACAAAAACCAATGATTCCAGGACACAACGATCCTTCCTAGTGTACATAACTACCTGCTATAAATGATTTGAGTAGAGTCTTTCTTCTGTGAAGAGGCTTTCCACTCTTGGATCTCAAACGAATCAATCGAGCCACTTGCAATATCGGGATGGGGCAAAAAACTTTCCTAGTGAGTTTTTTAAAATTGTTTTGAGTGTGAGTTTTTACTCTGCTTAGTAAATATTAGGAATTTAATTTTAATTTCTCAAGCGAAAATCATTCAATTTCTCACAAATAATTGTTGTTGATTATTATTGTATCACGTCACAACAATAAAATCAAATCAAAGCGAATCAAATAAAAGCAAATAAAATCCATCAAGCCATCAATTCGATGAAAATAATCCAATTAAGTGTCAACAATGCGTGATTTTAATGACAAAGTTTGTTATTCATTTGTTGCCTTCAGCCAGCGGCTGCCCGCTTGATTTCTTCAAATTTCACACTTCATCCACACGTTAAAAAAGAACTGTGTTGTATCAGCTTAATTTTTTTATTGCTTCTGCTGTCAATGTTTATTTTTAATTTACACATTTTTGGTTCTTTTTTTATATCTTTTTCGTTTTAATTAATAAACGACTTTTCCAGTTCGACACCTACAAAAGTGAACAAATTGAATGCGTCATGATATTTATTAACAAGAACCGCAGTAATAAAAAGCTATAATAACAATTAAAACAACAACAACAAAAACACGACACTTGTCAACATAACCACAACAATAACAAGAGTACATACAATACAGCGGATTATGTTCATGCGACTTGATTTGACAGCATTGCCATATTTAAACAAAGTCTATCGTCATCTAAGAGTGTTGCAAAGAGTGGTTGAGGTGGATGACATGATGTGGAGTGGAGGCAAAATGGAGGAAATTAGTTGCTAAGCCTTTTATGTAACTTCTAGACACGTAATATTTGACCTCACTCGTTTGGTTATAAGAGGCTTAAATAGGCAAAAGTTTTATAAAAAAAGTACATATTTGATTGGATTGTTTGCTGAAAAAAATTAATAATAATCTGGTTAACTTTTTTGGACTGGTGCATGTACGCTCAATTATTATGTGCAATTCCTTAAACAGACTTGTATCCAGTTGTTTCTTTCGGTATATTTTAATATGTGTTTTTCAACACATTTTCACCTGATTCGAAAAACTCCTTTTATATCGTGCAATTAAAACCGAAAACCGGCTACTAGACAAGAGTTCCTGTTTAAGTGTCAACTTTAGCTGTTCGTAGCTGACGCCAACAAATTGCAACTGGCACTCGCAATACTCATGCCATCAAGTCAGTCTGTCTGTCCATGTCTGGTCATAAATAATGTGTTAGTTAAGAAACAACTTTTAAGTTTCAGCCAAACTTCCTATTTTGGGTGTAGCAGTTAAGCAAGTTTACCAATCACTTTCCCCTCCTCTTTCCTCTGCTGACTGTCGGTAAATGAAATATATATACATATATAGTAAATACTGTTCAATCAGCAGTCATCAGATATATATTATTAATTTGTTAAAGTTGGTAAGAGTGTTAACGGCGCAACATATTTAATTGAAGTGTCAAATGTTGGGAGCTCATATTTCTTATGTTTGACAAATAGCTTTATTTGCCATAATGTAAAAATATGAGCTAAATATTTTTGAATTCTTATTTTTAGCCGTACAGATGTGGAAAATACTGCACAAAAACAACAACAACTTGTTATTATATGTATATATGTCAACAGCAAAATTTATTGTTGAAATGTTGCAAAAGTAAATTTTTCAAGTAGCTCGTTGACAGCAGTGGAAACATTTCTATATGTCAGCAAAAAAAAAAAACCAAAAAAAATGTAAAATTTAAATTAGATCAACAAATTTAGGAGCAGCAGTGAATAAAAACATATGTTGGCAACTCTTATAATTTACACATTTACCATAACGATAGAGTGAGATGACAAAAAAATCTGTAATGTGGGAGGAAGAGAGAGAGAGAGAGAGAGAGAGAGAGAGAGGATGTGGGGATTTTGTAATGAATTTTGACAGAATAATAAATGTTTTGATTTGACATTAAGTGCTTGACATGAAGTGCACTCGTTAGCAATAGCTGGATGTTATATTTTCTTAAGTTTTAATTAATAGCCAAGCTGTTTGAAACAAGTGAAGAGCATTAAAATTACAAGCTAACGCAACGAGTACTACAAAGATGCTCCAAAAATTCAAAATAGATGGGAAAATATACTTTAAGTTTTTTTACATTTGTTCCAAAAGAGACTGGAAAATCCTGTGTTTGGTTGGATTATGACTTTGAAATTTTTATTCAAGTATTAAACTCTTAAATTACTTCAGCAATCGAAAACTTAGGGTTCATTAAGAAGCTGGCTAATGAGAAATACACAGCTTTTAAAATTAAGTGAAAATAAAGGCATTCTCAATTTAAATATTTTCAAGTAATGTGATTTGGTGTAGAACTACATAAACAAAGCTATAACAGAATTTTTGAATCAGCACTTTTTATTAACATGAATTTAATTGTGAGCTTTTTGGATTAAGTAAGTTTGAAGAAAACAACAACTCTGCATAGAGTCAATCACAAAACAGACTAGACAGCCTGTTTCGGAAATCGCTTAATTTCCTCTTCTTGAGTGATTCAGCTGTGACCAACCTTCTGTTAAAGTCTTATTTGATTTGACCCTTGTTCGAACAAATTTGTATAAACTTTAACGTTCTCATTGGCCATTAAATCATAATAGTATCGCCTGTGGCCGAAATTTGACCAACCTTCTGAAATTTCAATCGTTTTTTTCTAGTTCTGAGGCGATGACGTTGCTTTAAGAAAATGTGCTGTACTAAGAAAATCTTAAGCTTCAAATTATCGCAATAACTTTGAAACACCGTTATTTTCCACAACCAGGGCTTTTCATATAAAAATACGTTGTACTGAGAAAAGCTACAGTTTTCAAGATATCGTCATAACTTTGATGTAAAAATAAAGGGAATTTTTTTTTACTTTTTATAAGAAATTTCACCATCATAATATATATTCACACACGTTACATACAAAAATGGTTTTTGTAGGGTATTCGTAAGAGATAGCGAAAAATGTTTTTTGTACATTGTATTAACGTCTAAAATTTCCTCTTACACCATGCTCTTCCATTTTTTATACTTAAGGTTTTACTTAAGAAATATTCTTTAAACGCTAATATTTCAGGTCAAAGGTCACAAAAATATTCGGTGAACTCCTTCTCCTTACTCTAATTTCTTTAAAAAAAATTATCAAAATCGGTTCAGAAACACGGAAGAACTGTTTCTCCCACTCATATTTCTATATATCGGTCATTCCATGTCAAATCGGACGCTTTTGTCCAAAAACTAATTTTGACGATTTCGATTTTTTTCAAATTTTTCACGTCGATAGAACTTTAAAAAAGAAAAATATTTGCATATTTTTTTTTTGTAATTTTCAATTTTTATTTTTTTTTTGGAGCTATACACAGTGAAAAATTATAAAGAAAAACAAAAACTGTCATTCGGACATGTACACAAACAACTATATCTTCTAAGCCGTTAGTCCTACAAGAAAATGTTCAAGACATATTTTAAAGACCTTGAATTGGTCTTTATTGCGGTTTCCTTTTTTACAAACACTTTCTTAAACAATTTTAGATTTTTTGACCACTAAAAATTTCATTCACATTTTTCATAGTCAGCACCACTATTTTTTGGAACTTTGAAAATATTAACGTATTGAGGCATTCATTCTTAATGCATTCTCAAAATTTGATGTTGGAAAATCAATGTTTACTTTTTTTAACGAAATTTTCAAAAACTGAATACACAATTTTTAAGAACAAAATACTTTAACTTTTAATTAAAAATTGAATTTTTAGTATTTTTTGCTAAGCTAGGTACATATTGTCGCTGCGCCAACAAGAAATGCGAAATTGCTTTAAACATAGATTTGTGTATATAACTTTGGAGTGGTTTGAAATTTTTTTCACATAAATTATATGTAGAGCTGTAGAACTTTGTAAAAAATGTAAAAACAACATTTTGAAAAATTAAATTTTCATCAAAAAATCATAGGGGTAAGCTCATGAATTTCGATGACAGAAACTGTTTATGGAATTATGTGTCAAAATGAGGAAATTTTTGCAAATAAATGATATGTCATATGAAAGAGTGTCAAAAAGTAAAATGTAATAAGACAAAAAAAAAAAAAAAAAAAAAAAAAATTACAACAAAAAAGTTTTTCTTATTTTTTGAGCAAAATCTAAATAATTTAAAATTTTTTTTGAAACAATATAAAGTATTAAATTGATAGGATAACGGTTAATATTTTCTTTTATCTCCAAATTCATATAATTGATCTTTCAATCAAAGAAAATTTGTTGGAAATCGATTAAAAAATTGCAGAGATATTTGCTTGCAAAGTCAAAACTTGAAATATCAATAGTTTTTTCCTCATTCTGAGGCGTTGACCTTGTTTCAAGAAAATACGTTGTACTGAGAAGACATAAATTTTTCGAGATATCTAAATAATTTTAATGTCATTTTAAGGGGATTTTTTTTTAACATAATATCTGTGGAAAATATTACCAAGAAGGTTTAGTATACCGATATATTTCTCAACCAACGACTTTTCATACAAAAATTCGTTGTACTGACAATATCTATAGTTTTCGAGATATCGCTATAATTGTTATATAAAAATTACTGACATTTTTCCCACTTCACTATTTGTAAAAAATTTCACCATCACAATATATATTCACTCTTGTAGTATAAAAAAAATGCTTATTGTAGGGTATCCGTAAGAGATGGCGCAAAATGTCGGAAGATTTTTTTGCACACCTTATCAATGTCTAAAATTCCCTCTTACATTATATTCTTCCATTTGTTACAGTTTAGCTTTTATTTCATTAATGCTCTTTCAGGTCACCAATCTAAAATGTAATCATACTGTGCAGTCAGATCTTTCATTTGATACCTCATTCACCATTCTACCTCTTCCTAGCCCTGAGATGAAACTTTCAACGTTAATATTTCGGATCAGAGGTCATAAATTTAAAATCTATGATTTTGCAAATAAAGGGCGCAGTACCTTTCGAATGATATAAGTTTCACTGCCCTTATTCTAAAATTAATATCGAAAAAATGTACGACAGCCTTTGATGTTTGCCTATTAATATATAAGATGACATTAAAGCAGTAGCTCTTTTTAGATCAAACCTTTAACTCTACCGGAGTTGCCGTCTGTTCTTCTTGCTTCTTATTTTTACGATATTCATTGGAGTTCGACGAATCTGCCGAAGTGCACCATAGAATTCAAACGAATTTTGCTTCGCTAGAAACTAGTGTTTAACTGAAAGGTGGCTATTTGCACAACCAAATTTAACGTCCATACAGATACATTAAAATTTAATTGTTTTTGCAATTATTAGCAATATATTCCCTACACAATAACCTAAGAAGCAATAGAAAATTAATAGCATAATGAACATTTTGATTACGCACTCAAATTCAATAAAAATCTCCAAGGAAATAAATTTAACAAAAAATAAAGAAACCACTCCAATGGCAGAATTATTGTAAGACCTGTAAAAAAGTTGCTTTGTCTTTTTTGCTGCCTTGCGCTGGCAGCTAGTAAAGTATAAGTTCCAGATCAGAGTCTTCCTTTTTATATCAGTTTTATAAAACTTATATCTGAGATAGTTTTTTTTTAAATATATAGAAATTATGTTTGTATGTAGAAAGTTTGAGTTATCAATCAACAATTACTATTAAACAAGTTTTATGTTATTCAGAAATGTGGCACTTTTTCACAATGCCACGGAAAACAGGTACATTTTTTAAACTAACTCGTTAGAATATGTGACCTGGAATTAAAAAAGGGACCTAGTGTGCGTAAACGGGTTCAGAGATAACAGCTGTTAGAGTTAACAAACAACAACCAGTATTTTTTTTTGTCTCATACGGTGCCCAGCATGGCGCGTAGTTTACTATCCCTACTTCGATGCTAATGTTGAGTTAAATTTTGAAGAATCCCCGGAGGTTTCATTTGGTTGGAATCCCCACTAGTCGATGTCATAAGTTCAACGTCAGCATCGTCCAAAACCTAAAAATAGAGTTTTTGATTAAGAGTAACTTCGGGTAATGTGATATAGGTATTTTTATTTTTATAATTACCCGTAATTTTCTTGCGTTAGCTTGTACCGTATTGCACAGGATAGTTTTTTATGCATTGTGCGATGTATTACGACTTCGGAGCTCTGTAACCCCCATGTAAAAAACTTGACGGGTAAGGTGATGTACCACGTTTTGGTAATCTGATATGGTATATCAACATAGAAATCAACAGCAGCATAGTTCTTTCAACCAAAATAAAAACACTGGTATATAAGTAGATATATTATAATATTGATTTTTTTTTAGAAAAGTATAACAAAATAGCACTTACAGCACAAGAAAAATATAAAAAATTTAATTATTTCAGTGGAACTTACATAAAAGAAAAAAAAAATAAACAAAAGTAACTGAATACGAATACGCAAGTAAATGGAACTACAAATGTCTTTGACGCCAAAAGGAAGACCATTGCTCCTTCTCTGACTACCAAAATAGCCTTTCTCCTTGTTCTGGATCCCACTTACGATCTTTTGTTTATCAACATCTGCACTTTATTACAATAATAATTTATAATTGATAACTCAGAGGGGTATATCACATTACCCAACTTTGACTATATCACAATAGCCGAATTCGGTTATCAAAACAATCAGGTTATTTTTATAAAAATAAACTTCAGAAATTAAAGAACTCAACTCATTAATGGTTAACTGTATTCAAACACTTACAGATTAATGTATACAATCTTTCAATTCTGCTTCAGTTTTCTCGTACTTCACTCACAAAGCGCACTCAAAAAAATAGCGGCTACATCGACAAATTAATTTCCCAACAATAAGAGCAAACGCAGCGCAGCATGAGAGCGCGCATAAAACTGCAGCACGTGTCTTTTTCCGTTACCGTTATGCTTATATGTATGTTCTTGTCAATATTTGTGTATTTTACAAAATATGCAGGTATATCATATTACCCGACCATATAAATCAATAAATACGAGCTTTGCCTCATATAATCGGGCCTTTTTTAATTTAGCAGATGCACCCAAACCATCTCTGCAGCGTCCGTGGACGAGCCAAGAGCTACACTCTAAAAAATAAGTGTAAGTTTACGACTATTGTAGTAGTAATAATTTGTTGAAAATTCAATAGAATTGTAATTTTCCCACAACTTTTAAAGTAATCTTTAATTTTTTCAACTAAAACGTAAATTAAAGTAAAATTAAACACATGTTGTTTTATTTGCGTCAATAAAAATATCAATTGAAATCAATTTTTGAAGCAATCTAAAAATTATTAAATTTAGCATATATTTCAGTAAAGTTAAACATCAGAAATTGGATTTTGCTACAATATCAGTAGCAAAAATTTATACTACTACATTAACTGTTTAAAAATGCAGCGATTGTTTAACTTTCAACAACGGTAACAGTCGTGCAGGCATGCATTTATTTCTCATTCCAGTTTGCTTATAATCGCGTAAGGACTTTTGTTTTTGGTGCTGTTGTTTTAAATAAAATTAATTATGTTAAGCACAAATATTTTCAGTCAGTTAAAAAGTCAAGTCAAGCAATATGTATTAGTAAAAGAAAGCCCTTTCTTCCAAAATACAGTAGGATATTCTTTACTTAGAACTTTTATGAAGTGCACTCGCGTCATCGTGTATTAAAAAAAAGTTTGTCAAATAACAAAAATGCCTTTTTCAATTGTTCACTAAGTATATTGGATCAAACCATACCGATATACAAATATCGCCACATTTTTAAGCATGATTTCAATGCAAAAATGTAACTATACTTGCTGAAATGAAATAACGCAGTCATGTTTAATTTTACTATAACATCAATAGTAAATTCAGCGTTGAGTTTTAGTACAATGTTAAAAGTTAAACAAATGTTGAATTTTAGTAGGTGTGTTAATTTAATACAGAAACAGCAGCAAAACTGTTGCCTGCAAGTATTGTAGTAAATTTCAACCAAAATTTTTTAGAGTGTAACAGCTGTGCTTGGAGGCGATCGTGTGCAACAAATGATACATATTGAAACGAACTAATAATTTTTAAATCGCATAAAAAAAATTGATTGGTTGAAAAATTTAAATTTATTAAAATTAATAAATTTTGAACTAAAAAACTTAAAAACTTAACCTAAATAGTAAGGCGCCTCGCGCTCCATAGAAAAAAAAAAGTTGTAAGGCAGAAATGCTCAAAATAATCCTTGGTGTATGCTATGATGATTTCCCAAATATTTTGACTCCAGCGATAGCCATCCGTGAGCTGGAATGGTTTGTAATAAGCTCTAAAAATTGAGTTTTTTGTAAAAATATTGGCTGGTGTAATAACTGTTAAAACATTAAGACACAGAAATTATAGGCCAGAAAAGGCTCTTCCAATCTGCATCAAGAATTGTAAATGTTTGCTATCAGATTAAAGATAACGTTGTTTTTCATGCATTTTTTTGATATTTTTTTGTTTTATTTTCATACAAAAACTTTTAAAATTCAAATACAGTGTTGCCAATATTCGAAGCGCCCATCTGGCAACACTGTAACTTTCCGCAGTGATGCCAAATCGACTAATGACATACCGCGTTTGAAGCGTCAATCCAAGCAAATGTTTACAATGGAACAGTACACGCCACGCGAACGCTCTAAAATTGTTGAAATTTACATTCAACAAAACAAGTCAATAGTGAAAACCCAACGTGCTTTCAAAAAAGCTAATTTTCAGTTGAACGGAACGGTAAACAAACAAAATTGCCGTATTTATGCCACTGAAAATCCACAAGAGATTCAAGAGGTACCTCTTCACGATGCAAAAGTCACTGTTTGGTGCGGCGTTTGTGCTAAAATGCTCATTGGGCCGTTCTTTTTCGAAGATGATAATGGCCACAGAGTTACTGTCAATCAGGAGCGTTATCGCGATATGATAAACAATTTTTTCATGCCAATCGTTCGTCGAAAGCGTATCAGGCACTACTGGTTTCAACAAGACGGCGCGCCACCACACACAAGCCGCACTACAATCGATTTTTTGAAGCAATTGTTCCCTGGCCGTTTGATGTCAAAAAATGGTGATTTCGATTGGCCGCCAAGATCACCAGATTTAACGCCTCCAGACTTCTTTTTGTGGGGTTATTTGAAATCAAAGGTTTACGTCAACAAGCCAAAGACCCTAGAAGAGCTGAAAACCAACATCCGTCAAGAAATAACCGCCATTCCCATCGAAATGTTGAAGAAAACCATGGAAAATGCTGCAAAACGGGCACAATATGTCGTAGAGGCCAATGGCGACCATTTACGAGATATCATATTTAAGAAATAATGTAAGCAAATCTACTTGAACCCAGTTAAATGATATTCATGACGAACAGACAAAAAATTGTGGTTTCTTTGATTTATTTAAAAATAAAATGGGCGCTTTGAATATCGGCAACCCTGTACTACATTACTGCATGAATTTAATTATGAGCTTTAGATCAAGTACGATTTTGAGAAAGCAACAACAACAACAACAACTCTGTATAGAGTCAATCACATAGCTGACTAGACAGTCTATTTCGGAAATCGCTACATTTCCTTTTCAGTAGTCTTCGAGTGATTAAGCTCTGATCACACATGTTTGAACAAATTTTTAAGAATTTTACGTTCAAACCGGCTACTTAATCATACGACTTTTAAAGCAGTAAGCTTTTTATAGATCACAGCCATCAACTCTACCAAGGTTGTCCTATGTTCTAGTTGCTCCTTATTTTTTTCAATATTCATTGATTGTTCAAACATGTGTGAAATCATATACGTCTATAACAGTGAGTTGATCACAGCTTAATCACTCGAAGACTACTGAAAAGGAAATGTAGCAATTTCCGAAATAGACTGTCTAGTCAGTTAAGTGATTGACTCTTCATAGAGTTGTTGTTGTTGTTGTTGCTTTCTCAAAATCTTACTTGATCTAAAGCTAGCAATTAAATTCATGTTATAACTTAAACAACAGACTACAATTAATTAAATAACTTCATTGCTTTATTTTTTTTTTAATATCTTACAATATTTTTCAGTAGGTGCTTATTTTATAATTAATATTTTAGTTTTAATATATATCAATTTAAGTAATTCTAACTAGGAATCAATGCGAGCACTAAAAACTTTTGCAACGATATTTTAAAAGGGAGGATCGCATTAGAAATCATTAAGTTATTTAATTTTAGTGAAAATTAATTAAACAAAATGCATGAAAAAAGCATTATCTTCTATCCGAATGCAAAACATTAAATTAATGATGCAGATTGGAAGAGCTTTTTTCAGGCAGTAATTTCTGTTAGCTTATTTTTTACAACTATCACATAAGGTAATATGATAACAAAAAACTCAATTTTTAGAGGTTATTTCGAAATATTTGGGAATCATCATAATATAAACCAAGAATTATCTTGAGTTATTGTGCCAAAAAACTTTTTTTCGTGAGGCGCCTTACTAAATACTTGAAAAAGTAAAAATAAAATTTTAAAGTTTTATTTTTTAATTTGAAACTATTAAAAATAGATTTATTTCAATCAAGAAAGGTTAAAAGTTTGCACAATTTTGTTCGAAAAAATATTTTTGTACAGAACAAATTTTGATTTTAACCTTAAAATTTCAGTTGATTGAAAAATTATACCTGATTTCAAACCATGTGCTAAATTTAATAATTCCTTAAATAACTTATTCCTTAAGTATTCGTTATTTTAAAATATTTTTGATTGCAAAGTGCAAAAAATTGCGTTTATTTTGTGAGTAACAACAAGATAACTTTTGGGTCCATTTAAATCCGCCATTTATTTCTCTGCAGCTTAATCTGGCATAAGCAAAACTAGAATTAAAGAGTACTTAAATTCAACTTTTTGATCGTTCTATTGTTTAAAAAAAATATTTCGATTGTGTAAATCGCTTATGTAAAAAAATTACTAAAAAATGGGGAAAATTTGTTAGCTTATTTTATAAGTTAAGCTTTCAATGTTCACTGCTAATAAGAGTATTTTCTTTTTAATGGACATTAATGGAGAAAGAATTGTTTAATATCTGTAAAACTGTTTTTGAAAAACAAAAAAAAAAAGTTGCTAAAGATTTTTTTTTTGAATTCGTGATAAATAAAATTTAAATTATACATTTAATGAATGAGTGTCTGGAGAATCATTGTGCCCTTTGGCTTTTGTACAATTTCTTCTCGACTTCCTAGAAGCTACTCACTAGAAATTAATGTCAACATCATAACTGCATGACGCACTATAAAGCTTGTGTACTTAAATGCGTCACTAATTATTTTTTCTTTAAGATGTCTTTGTAGGATGTCATGGTGCCTCGAGCCAGATACACGCATAAATGAAAATTATATAATGCATGCTTTTCTTGTTTCTGGGACTTGAGTTGAATGCGTTATTTACTTATGAAAATACAAAGCAAGTGTTAGGAAATAAATTAATAAAAAAAATAACAGATATTCGTGTAACTTGCACTTAAGTCAAATTTATTTTTCTTTTAAAACAAATGTTTTTTATAAGGTATTTTTTTGCAACAACGCATAAAACCGCATCCTTGGCTTTAATGCTCACAGACACGTACACAAGCACACACTTTACAAGCTTGCATAGGCAAGCACATATACAAACACACTTGCACAAACACTTGACTTGAGCATAAAAACTACTTGCAACATGAATGCTTCAACAACGATGACAACGACAACGACAACGACAACAACAATAAAGTGCTTCTTTTTATCTCCGAGTGTAGATTTTTGCATAAAAGTTGCTCTGCTCCTCAAGTGACAACAACTTAATTCAACAATAAAAGCATTTGATGCTGTTGCTATTTGTGTGTATTTGAATGTGTGTGTGTGTACGCTAAGTTGTAGTGGAATTAAGTTTTAGTGTATGTTTACCCACGCAAATAATTCGAAATTAAATAATAACAAAATATGTACGCCAAACAAATGATTGCTTGATTCTTACTTTGTCTTATTTCTTTCCCACTTCATCTTTTGTGCGCTTTTATCTGCTGTTGCTTTACTTTTTGCTTGCAACAATTAAATTAAATTTATTGACAATGAAGCTCGTTAGGCGCGTATTTGTTGGCTTGTTTTGTAATTGTGTGGGCTGTGGTTTTTATGTTTGTTATTATTGTTGAGTCTCAGTAAGCAGTTTATTGATGTCGCGTACGCTATTTTGACATTTATAGCAATTGTTATTTCGGGGTGTAAATTAAGTGGCGTTCGTTGTTTGGTCATTCGATTTCAAGTTGAAACTACATAGTTTTGGATTTGGAACAGCTGCAATGATAAGAGAGAGAGAGGAAGAAAGAGAAAAGGTCCTTTGAGCTGAGCTCCAGTTTCTTCACGCGTTTAAAATGCTTTACATAAACATTTATATTAAGGCAAATAAATTAAAACTGCTAGCATTATCTGCAATCTCAGCTCAGAATCAGAGGGAATAATAAAATTTCTTTTAGGTCTAATTTTTTGCAAGCCGATAACGTAATATTTATCTACTTAACTCCCGGCTGACTACTTTGTACGATATTCACAGAGAGTTGTGTTGAAAAAAAAAAAAAAAAAATTAGAACAGACCAAAACTGCCTGACACCCAAGTGAAGGCCAAGTTTGGATGTATGACAAAAAGAAAATTAAAAAAATAACTAAGCCAGCAGTTAGCTTAAAACCAAAACTCGCTACATAGAAGGCAGGCCAGGCCGTTAAGGAAGCCTGGTCCACAGAAGTAGCAACAACAACAACAGCAACGACAGTAGCAGCAATAATAGCACCATCTCTGCTGGTATTAGCCCCAAAAGTGCTATTTAACATTTACCATGATATAAAAGCCACTCAGAACAACAAGATAAGTCATTTTAATGTGACGCTTTGCTCGGCTTATACTCGTATTGTGCGCTTGGCCTGCTTTTTTTTTTTTGTTATTGTGTGGATGAGGGGGTTGTGCTACACAGCTATTGATTTTGGCCAAGTTTTAAGGCAATATGGTAATAAAAATAATAAAAATGTGTATGTATCTATGCGACTTTATGTTATGGCAACAAATTACTGCAAGACAATTATGCGCAGTGAGCGGGTGAAACGGAGTAGAAGGAGGGGGGGGGGGAAGGAGTTTTAAGTAACATTTGGATTTTGGCAAATGTTTGTTTTTGATTGAACATTGTCGCACTTATATATTGTTGTGTGGGCACAATTAATTGTTATTGTCAAGCTATTGCGAAATATCTGATAAAAAAATTTGTTTTCATTACATTGCCATTATTTTTTTCTTACACACAAAGATAAATTTAATGGTTATTTGAGCCAGATATTACTTGTAAATTTTTAACATAAAAATTACTTTTGATGATATAAGAATAATGTATCTTTTAGTTATATTTAAATAGGCACTAACGGCCTTCAAGCTTGCACGGTCAAAATTAAAGTTTCTTTGATTTTTTACATTCGGTCATTTTTAAGGTTTTCTTAATTCGAGAAGCTTATAAAAAATAAACCCGATTCTTTGTGGCTTAGCCAGCTTTCAATAAAAGAATAAGAAACCAAAATGGTTTAAAAAAATTTTAAAATTGAAAAAATCAATAAAACATTTAACGATGGCATATTGCAAATTTTTTTATAGTTTTAAAAAAATTGTATTTTTTTCTTAAAAGAATATTTTTGACTAGGTTTGCATTACGTTCTCTTAACCCATTTCTGGCCTGTACCCAAAGTACTGAATTTTTTAAAATTCCTTTTAAAGTTGTGATATTGTGAGGTCGAATAAGGTTTTCCAAGTGGAAAAAATCAAAATGGTTTTCCCGTTTAGCCGGAAAAATTTGTTTGTAGGTTAAGCAGTATAAATTAGAACAACTCTATTATTTTTTTTTTTCTTATTTCGCTCTGAAAATTTCGATATTTATTAATTTATTTATTTTTTTTTCATACTCAGGAGCAAAATAAATCGTATGAATTGTTTTTCAAATAAAATTGTTTGAAAAATATATTTTCACTTAAAAAGCTGAAAATCTTACTTTAAATACGGATCAATCCATGAAGAAGAGTGGAAAGAGTGGGAAGCATAAGGAAAGGAGAGCACGATGAGGCACAAATATAGAGCAAACACAAACAGAGGTGTACTGATTTTAAGTGAACGCGTACATTGTGCAGTACGTGGATCCCATCCGTCGTCGAAGACGTGGTGGAAATAGTCGTGCAAGTCGTTTTGCTAATTTGTTCGAGCACAGCTATAGGATTGAAAGACGTCTTCGAAGATGGATGGATCCATTCGCCACTGCGTAGTTTTATGAAATTTTTCAAAACTCTGTTCTGGGTGGAGCGAAAAATTAAATTGCTTTTTAATTAAATGTAATTGCTCACCTTGCAACGCACTCTCTTTTTAATTTAGTCTTCAACGACAATATGATGCAGCTGATGAAATCAAGTAAGTAGGAAGGCCTGCGTTTTCATCGGAATCATCGTTATTTTTGGGCTGCTTGTTAAACATAAGATGGCGAGCCATTTCCGCTTTAAAATCAAATTGTGGTAAATGTTTCTTATTTTCTATTTTGCACACCATGACGTGTATTTTTTAGGCGTCCACAACCCTGCTGTTGATAATATTCGTCCAAAGCGGCAACAACATTTTCTTCCCACGAACCCCAACTCTGTAGTTAGCAACTCAATTATCGTGGAGGTCGACTCCGCCCATATATTTATTATATTAATCTCTTCGAACATGTTATCAAACTCATGCTTTTTTAAATTTTTTCCACCTTTCAATCTAGTATTTGCGCCACCCATACAATGTTTTCGGATTGTTTGATCAGCCGCATCAATGTTGTCGTTCTCTGCCAAATGAAAATATTATTTATATCACGGAATCTGCTGCGAGATAACGACATTTTGACTATTTTCACACCTAGTTCTGGCTGAACAGACCAATATAAATCCCATCTTGGAACTGTATGAAACCCAGTGAACTTCAGTATACCGATGAATCTGAGCATTTCGAAATTCGAGACAGACCACTGAAAATTGTTTTGAGGTGCATACAAATTGGTTTGGTATACCAATAGCTCAATTGCCTCATCATCCAAGAAGCAGCGGAACATTTCATATGGAGTCTTCTTAGATAATTTTTTTGGCAATCTCTTTTCGAGTTCCATCCTTGTCTGCTTCTACTGGACCATTTAGACCAAACTTTCCTCGCTTGGTGCGCTTTCACTTTGGGACGCCAAAGTCCTTTAATTTCTTATAAATTGGCTCGCCAATCGGTTCATTTGGTTCTTGTGATGGTACGGAGAAGTCTTCGTTCTCGTACTCAAAATGGATTTCCACTTCACCTGCAATTTCTATTTTTGGATCGATGTCGCTGACCATTTCGACTGCGTCAAATCATTGCTCTTCATCGCTTAACGCGTCAACAGCTTCAGGTGGAGCATTTACAATGCCGGAAGCACTGGACCCGAATACATTGTTTTGGTGTCCCTCGGAGCTACTCAAACAACTTGATTCAATCAAACTGCCAATATTTCTGAACTTTTCAAAGCCTTTCTTTGTAGTCATAATTGTATCATGATACACAATACAAATAAATTGCATATTTGGGAGAAAAACTATATCTCACTTAACGGCCAATGTTGCGTATACGCAATGCCATCACAAAAGTGGCCACCGAGAAAGGTAAGCCATTGATTTGCGATCATTATGGAATGCGTTAATTATTTTAGTCTATTAGCTTCAATATTTTTGAGAAATGTTAATATTATATTAAAAAGTAAATATTTTTAATAAATTTTCTTAAAAACATCCTGTTTTGGAGGTTTTTCAATACCCCTCTCGCTTCTTTTCCACGGACGGATTTGTATATTTGTTTCCATTTACCAATGAGCAATATAACAGCCTTAGGTCCTAGCATAACAGTGAAATGGTTCCTATTCTATAACACATTAGAATTTAAAATTAAAATTGGTGTTGCGTATACGCAACCATGGCTAGAAATGGGTTAAGAATGTAGTCTAGTTCACCGACTAAGAAAATAGGTTATTTTTGGGAATTAATCGTGTGCTTGCTATGTTTATAAGAGTTGTTAGGGATGATAAGTGAAGTCTTACATTACAAAAAAACTTTTTTATTAATTTTTTCGTTTTTTTTTTTACAAAATTCGTACTTAAACGGAACGCCATAACTTGGAGGCAGGTCCGGCTCCAACTCAGCAACGGTTTATCTAAAATAGAAAACCAAAGTGCTTTATACTATTAAACAATTGTTATTACTTTTATGGGAAAAAAAAACCAATAAAGTTTAAAAAACTGTTTTTCTTTCGCTGTTATTTAAAAAAAAAAATATAGTAAAAATCAATATTTCTTCATGAGAATAGTCTAGTTTGTGAGTATTTATGTGTGGACAATGTTCTTTAAAAACACGGCTTCCGGGGATATCTTGTTGGGTGTCCGTGAAAACGTAGTTTTGAGAAAAACGCGCTTAAAGTTTTGTGAAGTTTTGTGAAAGTACGTGCGTGAAGGTACTAAGCTTTGGGTTGAAAAATAAACTTTTACTGCTCGGCTCTTCATAAAAATTTAATACAATATTCTTAGATCATAAGCTTTAGGGCAAAGTGCATCACGCTATACATCTAGAGGGCTACATATGACCATATACTATATATGAGGTGTAAGACTATCACGTATATCTCCTGAGCATCACTATGAATTAGTATTATATACAAGTAAATATATTATGTGTAAGTTGTTTATATAATAGACAAAAAAAAAAATATTGAATAGTTTCAACATAACAATTTCAGATGAGAATATTTTCTTGTTTCATACTTATTAGAGCGTGAATTTTAGTAGTCGGGTTTTAGTTTTTTGAACTAATCTTGTTTTATTTTTTAGTATCACTTCAGCTATGAGCATATCACTATAAAATTATTTGATAATATCAAAAATCTGATATTATGTAAATCTTTTATTTAAAGCTTCACATGTTTGGAAAAATTTTTCTCACACTTCATTGGTTAAGGAGTTCAAAGAATACCGTTTTACTATATGAACTAATTTTTAATGCTTCAGTGGTTTGCTTAAGTGTTAATTAGACAAGAAAATTTTAAATATAAGCTTTTCATAAAAAGCTTAAGGAATGTTAATAAACAATTTTTGAAGGTCAATCGGGTTGACCTAACAGTACCTTATTGGGTTTAAAATTTACATACTTTTAGGTAAAAAGTTTATGAAAAATATCAAAAATCGAAAAACAAAGCGAAAAATAGGAAAAAGTTTTTTATTCTCATCAAAAATGTTTATGAATGAATATTTGTATATTTTAATCAGGGATTCTTTGGTGAATAGTGCCGGATGGAAAACATGCCATTTTTTATTTTTTATTTTTAAATTGAACCAAGCAATGCTCAGGAGTGATTGAACCAAGAAAGGAAGATTAAGTTACTAAGTAATCCTCTTAACAAACTTTTCCTCCCACCACCAACTTTAACTTATCATTGTATACTGATGTGTTTTTTAAGTTCTTTTGATTAGAAGTAAGGAAAAAAAAGGTTAAAGCTAAGGATATAAGCCTGCTAGGATTCGAATTTGGGACCTTTTCGTAACAGTCAAACGCGCTACTACTAGACTATGAGGCATTATTATCAACATCATTATTATTTACATGATATTTATTTACATGATATTGAGTGACTTTTTTTGTATTGCTACGAACGTTTCTTTTTTATTAATTTTTGCTTTAAAAAGTGTATGCTTCTTCGAGTCAGATATTATTTTGTAAATTTTTTAGAAAAAAAGTCATTTTGTGCTTACACCTGATAATTTTATTCTTGTAACATATTCTCGCATATTTTAATCTATTTCTACTATTTAATATTAGGTAAAATTTTGAATTCAAGCCAATTTCTCTTAAATATTATAAAAATTTTGCCTTTTTTTTTAAAAAAAAATTAAAGAACCAAGGCGTGCGCCTTATGGTCTAAGACAATGTTTGGTCTTTGGTCTGAAAAGAAAGGTATAGATTATTTAGAGTTGATTGGAACCAGAAGTGAATTATTGATTAGGCGAAACAACCGTGAAAGACAATTTGAATTGCTTATAACAGATTCTAGTTTTATGACTTAACCTCGGCAAACATTTCTAGCCCTCAGTTGTGTTCCTGTCCTTTTATTCCACATTTTCCACAATTTAGCTGTGAATTTTTAGTTTTCCCTAATTCTGAAATGTAGGAAAGAACAAAGAAAGTGAAAAGAACCATGCCCGAGCTCGGATTCGAACCTGGTACCTCTGGGTTAATAGTCAAGCGCATTTTCCACTAGACAACAAAGGCCGACATTAAAAAATATTGCATTTTGTTCAACACAAATTGCTTCAAAATAAATATTTTTTTAAGTCTACAAATATCGAGATAAAATTTGCACAAAGTCTGCTTTAACTTTGGTGAAACTCAGATTTCACTCACAACTCAGATTTCACTCATTGAGTAGTGTTAATAAACATTATATCAATAGGTATTTTAAAGCAAATGTGTTTAAATCACCGAATCACCTGCCGAAAATTTGTGCAATAAAAAAAAGCATGATGTTTTAATTCAAAAATATTGCTTTGAAAGTGCTTACATTTGCATAGCCATATGGCAACCACAAGATGATGCAGGTTAATATTCACAAGAGTCTGCGCTATCTCACTTTATCAAGTGCCAATTAAAACTACGAATTGCGTTTGCTTGCCACCAAGCTGCAACTATACGCAACTCCTTCGTTTTTAAAATATGCATAAAATATTTCCATTGCGAAACTCAATAACACTTAATAAGAGCTCGCCCAGAAGTGGGCAACTCTGTGTGTGGGCATACATGTAAAATAATTGCAGGTTGCTTGTTTTATTAAAAGTCATTGGAGGCAAGCAGGTGCAGTCTATTAGTTTGGTTATAGTTATTATGGCAAAATCAAAATAAATTTATTTAACATGCAAAATAGAGACAACGTGCCGCCAAAGAAATTTATTTTCAGCGGCTGAGTTAGAAGTGAGGAAAATTATATGTTACTGAAGGAATTGTAAATAAATAAATAATCAATAAATAAGCCTCAAGTGTTTTTTTTTTAAATAATAGAAAAATTTGCATTGTAAAGTAGAAAACGTAACTTCAGTTATCTTATTAACTTTGATTAACTAAACTTTGCCTTAAATAGTAAAAAATATCAATAACTTTTTATACTATAATTAAAATAAATTTTTAATAATTTTTAATTATAACGCAAAACTAAAAATACAATACTAAATATTATAAAGTTAAAAAGAAATAAGAAGCGTTAGAAATCCTTACAGAAAAATTAGAATAAATAAATTATATTCCGAAATAAATAGTAATTAGTTGGGGCAGCTCGAAGCACTATATAAAAAAGCACCAAATATTTTGTTAAAATGTACAAAAATAATATGAACATTCACGATGTAATTGATGTATATATTCGAGTTTATAATGTGTTTATATTTGTAAATATTTCTCTGTCTTTTTTTTTGTTGCTCTGGTGTGGTATTTTGCTGACACTAATCTATAGCATACTTTGGTTACAAAACTAAAAAAAATTATTAACTGAACTTAAACTGATTACAGTGATCATTCAAACTTGCTTAAAACTTGATTTAACAAAAACAATAGGTTGTTACAAAGAACTAAGTGTAAAATTTGGCAAAGAGTAGTATTGGACAAAATTGCATAGAATTTCAAAATGGGATTGATATATTTTCCTTTGCCATTTTAGCTTAATAAATGTTTCAAAAATTTTTTCCAAAAATTTACTTAAAGCCAAGTACATTATAAAATGTAACAATTTTATAAGTTATCATTGTTTTCCTGCAAAATTTTGGTTGTTAAAATTAAAGCTAATGTATTAACTATACAGTATTATCTATCAGTGTATATATAGAATCAACAATATTTGTCAATTTATACATTTTCACAACATTTTTTCCCAAACTCAAATAGATGATCACTTCATAAATTCCCTTAAAAACTAGAATATTTCATTTCGAAGCATTCACAACAGACACTCCGTCCCAAACTCAAAGCATAAAATAACTCAAAAATTTTACTATTTTAATCAACCCCAATCTATCATTTTGTCAACCTTGCAACAGCTTTCCGTAGACAAACATAAACACACACACACACACCTACACACATCATCACACAAAAATGTGCACATACATATGTTTCTATAGCGTTGATTTTCTATTGAAGTTGATTGATTTAATGCATTACTCCAAAAAAAAAAAGTAAAGAAGAATAGCCTAACGTCCCCCAGGATCAAAACTTCTACATCTAAAATTTCCCCATTTAAGTGAATTAGACGCAAGTTGCATGAACGGAAAAACATTAAATTAAATAAACTCTTAGCAGTGCTTCTAATTAAATTGTGAACAACAACTCTAGCCTTCATGCTTCATTAGTGTCAGCCAGAGTTGCCACAGAGAGAGAGAGAGAGAGCGAGAGAGATAGAGATAGAAAGCTGCGCCTTCTGCAATGCAAACACTTGCCACATTTTATTCACCTAGTAACAAGCAGCAACACAAAGCAGCAACATAAGCACAACATAACTTAATAAATGACATCTATTTCTGTCTCCTGCTACAGCGACAGAGTCAAGATTACGTGGCATAAAAAAAAAACAAAAAATTATGGCAAAAACAAAAACAAAATTTATACACTCCTGCTTAAGCTTTTCAGCAAATTTAGCAACATTGAAAAAGTTGCGCCTATTAAATATTTAGCTACTCCACCAACAACCCCAACAAAAAAAATGACTGCCCCCAACTGCACCTGCTGTGACTTTGATTCTGTTTGTTGCTCTAGCTGCTGCCACTTGGTCTTGCTTCTTAGCTGCAATAATGTCTCCTTTTTTCTGTTTTTCTTTCCTTCTTACTTCGTTTTACTTCGTAGACTTTTGACGTTTTTATTTTATGGCTTGACATTTAAACTTGACACAAACAGAGTACCGTCTTGCAACAGCGAAATCTTATTCGGCAGCCGACGTCTTTCAACACATCCAACCCAGGCAGATGCGTATTTAGTTTACTAGAAATGGTTTAAATTTTATACATATTGTGTGTCTAGGCAAAAAGAAGGTATCTCGACTGAATTGCCAAGATATCAGCACATTAGTATATAGAGCTTTCTCGAAGCTGGACGCGGGGTACCTCGAGACATATGTGAATATGTGAAGCATAACGTTGCTCTAGTTGTTAGTATTTGGATATGTCCCTGAAAGTTATTTTCTGGTACCTGCAACTATTCTTTACTTACTTACTTACTTACTTACTTACTTAGTTGGCGCTACAACCGTATGTCGGTCTTGGCCTCATCTAAGAATTTGCGCCAGCCATTTCTGTCTTTCGCTTGCTGGCGCCAGTTGGAAATTCCAAGCTTCGTCAGGTTGTCCTCTACTTGGTCTTTCCAACGAAGATGCGGTCGTCCTCTTCTGCGTTGACCGCCGCTGGGTACCGAATCGAATGTTTTCTTCACTGGAGCATCATCTTTCATGCGCTGAACATGACCAAGCCAGCGAAGCCGCTCGATTTTAATGCGCTTGACTATGTCGATGTCAGCGTACAGCTCATACAGTTCATCATTCCACCGTATTCGGTACTCGCCATTGACGCAGATTGGTCCGTAGATCTTACGAAGAATCTTTCTCTCGAATGCTCCTAAAGTCTTTTCATCTAAACTGCTCAGCGTCCAGGTTTGTGATGCGTAAAGTAGGACGGGCATGATGAGCGATTTATAGAGCGTGATTTTCGTTCGTCGAGAGAGGGCTCTGCTTCTCAATTGCCTACTGAGCCCAAAGTAACACCTTTTGGCAAGAGTTATTCTTCGTTTGATCTCAATGCTGATGTCGTTGGTAGAATTAATGCTGGATCCCAGATAAACGAAGTTCTTCACAACCTCGAAGGAGGTATTGTCAACGGTAACGTGGGTTCCAAGACGCTGGGACTGTTTGTTTGTTGACACTAACTATTTCGTCTTGTCTGCATTCACTGCCAGACCCATTCGACTTGACTCTCTTTCTAATCTGGAAAATGCTGCACTGACTTCGCGCGTATTATGGCCAATGATATCGATGTCATCAGCATACGCAAGCAGCATAACACTCTTGTAGAATATTGTGCCACTACGTCTCAGATCAGCAGCTCGGATGATCTTTTCCATCATTAGGTTAAAAAAGTCGCACGATAAGGAATCACCTTGTCTGAAACCTCGTTTGGTAATAAATGGTGGGGAGAGGTCCTTCCCGATTTTAACTGCGCTGCTGGTGTTGCTCAGTGTCATCCTGCAAAGTCGTATTAGTTTTGCAGGAATACCAAATTCAGACATGGTGGAGTACAGGTGCTTCCTTATTGGGCTGTCGAAGGCGGCTTTGTAGTCGACAAAAAGATGGTGGGTGTCGACTTGTTTTTCTTGAGTCTTCTCCAAGATTTGTCGTAGCGTGAAAATCTGGTCGATGGTAGACTTTCCAGGTCTGAAGCCACACTGATAAGGTCCGATCAGTTCGTTTACAATGGGCTTCAATCTTTCACATAAAACGCTCGACAGGACCTTATATGCGATATTAAGAAGGCTTATCCCACGGTAATTGGCACAGATAGTGGGATCGCCTTTCTTGTGGATTGGGCAGAGCACACTGAGATTCCAATCGTTCGGAATGCATTCTTCCGACCATATTCTGCATAGAAGCTCGTGAATGCATTTAAGTAGAGCTTCGCCTCCGTTCTTAAACAACTCAGCAGGTAAGCCATCAGCTCCCGCGGCTTTGTTATTTTTAAGCCGAGCTATAGCTGTCAGAACTTCATCATAGTCGGGCAGCGGAACCTCAACGCTGTCATCCAAAATTGGGGTTTCCGGAATATCATCTCTATTGGCGGGATTGTTGTCAGCGTCGCCATTTAGAAGCTTAGAGAAGTGTTCCCTCCATAACGTCAGTGTACTCTGGACATCTGTCACTAGATTCCCGTTTTCATCCTTGCAGGAAGAGGCCCCGGTTTTAAAACCATCGGCAAGGCGTCTTATTTTTTCGAAAAATTTTCGGGCCTCATTCCTGTCACCATACATCTCAATCTTCTCCTGCTCGCGCTTTTCTGCCTCTCTTTTTTTCCGCCTGAAAATATGTCTCTCTTCCCTCCTCTTTTCTTTGCATCGCTCCTTAGCAGCGCGCGTTACAACCGACTGCAGGGTGGCTTTGTAGGCGGCGTCTTTCTCTGCAGTGGCGTCGCGACACTCCTGGTCGTACCACTGGTTTCGGCTAGGGCGTTGGTAGCCAATCACCTCTTCAGCAGCCGCACGCATGGAGTTGGAAATGTGAGTCCACTGCGCGCATATATCATCGATTGGAGGAGTGCTTTGAAGCAGGAGTGAGAGTCGAGTGGCGAAAGCATCGGCTGTCTGTTTTGATTGCAGCTTATCGACGTCTAGCTTTCTCTGTGTAGGGTTGCGTGTATTCTTAGCTGCGCATAGACGTGTACGGATCTTGGCTGCAACAAGATAGTGATCCGAGTCAATGTTTGCACCACGGATCGTGCGAACATCCAATACACTGGAAGAGTGCCTTCCGTCTATCAAAACGTGATCAATTTGATTTTTTGTTTTTTGATCAGGGGACATCCAGGTGGCTTTATGAATATTGAGATGCTTGAATCTAGTGCTACTTACGACCATGTTTCGTGCTGCGGCGAAGTCAATCAGTCTCATTCCGTTATCGGAGGTGTTGTCGTGGAGGCTGAACTTTCCGACTGTTGGACCAAAAATATTTTCCTTGCCCACCTTAGCGTTGAAGTCACCAAGCACGGTTTTTACGTCGTGACGGGGGCAGCGCTCGTAAGCATTTTCAAGGCGCTCGTAGAAAATTTCCTTGATCTCATCGTCCTTGTCTTCTGTCGGAGCGTGCGCACATATTAGGCTTATATTGAAAAATCTAACCTTGATGCGGATTATGGCAAGTCGTTCGTTCACAGGTGTGAATCGCAGGACGTGGGGCCGTAGTCTCTTGCCAACTACAAATCCGCATCCAAACTCGTGCTTCTCCGCATGGCCGCTGTAGTAGATATCACAGGGTGCATGCCGAATGCAACCCTGTCCCTTCCATCGCATTTCTTGGATAGCAGTGATATCAGCTTTGTATCTTTCCAAGACATCAGTCAGTTGGATAGAGGCACCTTCCCAATTAAGGGTTCGGACATTCCAGGTGCATATCCGTAAATCATTATCAGTTTTTCGTTTGCGGTAGTCGTCATCAGATTTGGGGATCAATTTTCTTCTATTCTTGTTTGTTTTCATTGAAATTGGTTTTTACGGGTGGGCTTCAAACCCGACGCACAACCTATTTTAAGCCTAGGGAGGCCCGCCGCTCAGATTAGCCGCCAAACTAACGGTTGTCAGTTTTGACGTTGCCCAGGAAACACCACGTGGAGGTTTGAGTCGACTTGAGACGATTTCACAAAGATTATGCTGGCCTCGCCAGGTTGAGACAGTCAGACATGTTACATTGTTCCATCGCATACTATTCTTTAGTAAACTTTAAACGATTTATAGACCAAATAGAGAGTAATCCTTAAAACGATGAAATGTTTCTCTGTTGAAAGAAATTACCTGGGAGTATTTATTAGACCGTAAAAAAATGGCCATCTTGTTTTTTCGCGCAACCAGCATTTAAATTTTCTTTTTGAATAATTTACACATTTAATAGCACGCACAACACAATTGATCAATAGAAGCTCTGCCACAGTTTTTCAAAGGGCTGAAATAGCCCATTTATTTTTTATGTTTTATTTTGAGTAATAATCATGCTTGTAAAATTTTTTTCCTTAAATATTGACATTTTGTTTTGTATGTATGTATTTTTTTCTGGCCTGAAAAAAATCGAATTCCTATGTATTTTGGAGCTCTGAATATTATGCATGAAGTCGGTGAACACGATGCCGCAAAATCTACTTGACTGATCGTTTTGAAATCTTTAACACCATTTCTGCACATAAAGAAACAGGTAATGCCTTTTTTTCTATTTTAAAATAATAAAATAACCTCAAAAAATTACGTTTTTGACCTCAAAACGCTACGAAAAAAAACATTTAAAAACAAATCTTCGGTATTATCTCGGGAAACATATTACCTATAAAACTAATTTTGGATTTTTTTCAGATGATGTGCTAACCTCTTATCATGTTCACCGCAAAACAACTTATTTTCGAGGCGCCTCGGAGAATCGCTGCCACGGATTTATTTATCGATAATTTTTAATTTTTTTTTTCAAATATACTTAAGAAGTCAAACTATAACTTGATATGAAATAAATACACCAGTATTATTCATGTCTCTCAAAAAAAAACATGAATGCATTCTTTTTCGGTTTTAAAACAGTACCATCCTTTTAATTGATTTTTTAGAATTCCATTGTCTTTATCAAATTTTTGCTTTTTCTTATAACCAAATAAGTTCAGGGTCCTAGTGTAATTGAAAAGGCAGTAATTTAGGGATCATCATCTATGCCTTACCGAATCATATATGATCAGACCCCCAAGCTTTCTGCCTTTTTAATTGCACTAGGACCCTAGACTTATTGGGTTATATGAAAAGCATATCAAAAAAAGTTATGAAACCTACCCAATCCTGGTTTTAAAATTTTTTTAATCTTTTAGTTATTGATTTTTCTTACAAATATCTATGTCCAAATAAAAAACTCCATGAAGTTCAGAGCCCCAAAAATCCATTGGTAAGCCCAACTACCGTTGAAGCAATAAAAAAAAATTACACACGACCAGTTTTAAGCTCGGTGATATTCATAGAAAAGGACGCATATACAAAGCGAGCTGGAGGTTTTGTATGTACTACTTTCTATTTGAATGAAAATTACGAAGCTATAAAATGGGTTTGCATTTTTTTCTGGCATGAAAAAATCGTATGCCTATGGATTTTGGAGCTCTGAATATCATGGAGATACTTATTTTGGCATATTATCTCTATGTAGTGTATCTTTGAACATTGCAATTCAAGAAGTATGAGTTACTTAGAAATAGAAAAAAGGAATTATTTATAAAAGTATTTAAAAATGTGCGGAAGAATGTTTTTTATATGATCAAATAATTTTAGGCTAGCGTTGACACTTCGTAAGAATTATGCCAGTTATTTTTTTTTTCATTCATGGATTTTTTCCAATCGATTTTTGGTAAGCAATCTACTTATTTAAGACTTACGGTAAATATACCTTATTTTAAAATATAACTTAAGTTAGACGGTAAATATAACTAATATAATAACAGAAAATATTTTTCACTCGAGCAATTTTCCAACGATTTCATTGGTTTTTAAAAATGCCTTTGTATATCTTGAGTTATATCTTCGGAATTTAAAGGGTCACAAATTTAATCTGCCTTAATTTTTTCAACTAAATACTTCCTCTAGATGTCAAAAGGAAAAATTTTTCTTAAATAATTTTTAAAAATATAAATATCACAAAAAATGAAAATTTAAGGTAATGCCGAACAAATATACCGGAAATTTATGATTAAAATAGCAGTGATTTTTTCTATCAGATTGTACAACAGTTAAAATACGCGTTGAATAAACCACAATACATGTACCTTACTCTAGTTTGAAAGGAGTATGATATTTTTTGTTTGGCAGTTTTTTTTTATTTTAATATTCCTTATTTTTTTAAAGTGTAACTGAAAAAATTTAGGCGGATTATATTTGTGACCCTTTAAATTACAAAGATATAACTAAGGATAAACAAAGAAAATTTTAAAAAAATCTATGAAATCGTTGGAAAATAAAAAATTGCTCGAGTGAAAAATATATTCTGTTTTTATATTAGTAACTTATATTTGTCATCTATTATTCTTAAACAGCGATGTGCGGCGTAGAGAACATGATGTCGACAATACTATTGTCGACGGTGTCGACAATGTCGTGTAGACAATTGCTTTTAGCGACGTGTAGATAACTAATGTAAGAGGCTGCATGTTTATTGTGATATTTAATTAAATTGAGTTCAAGTACGGAGTATTCCTTATTTTTACGCCTTCTGGGCATGGTTTTTGTTTGTTTAATTGTAAAATTTGTTAGTTTGTGTTAATTAAACGAATTTTCAAAAGAATTTAGGAAACAGCATAATCTAAATAGAACTTGCATTTTCGCAGTGTTGCATTTTGTTGACATTGTTTACACAATTCTCGACATTGTCTACATTGTCGACACTTTCTACATTATCGACACCAAAATGTCGACAATTAAAGACGACGCGTCGAGGAACATCACTGTTCTTAAATAAGTAGATTGAAGAGCTTTCGGAACTCTGAATCAATTGAACAATTTTTACTTTTCTACAATAAGCCGAAATATTTATAAACTAGGAATTTTTTCTAATTCAAATGATTATTTGATTGAATATGTTGGAAATTACCTCTTGCTGGTCCTTAAATATTCAGAGAATTCCCCTTTAATACTTGACCTATTAGAAAATAACCGTCATAATTATATTTATCCTAAAATTAAAATACATAGCTTCAATAATTGAGTCATGCATCAACTTTCCAATGATTTAAGGGGATGGTACTGTTTTAAGCAAATTGTGGGACATTTTTTTATATTTTTTTCTGAATGTACATTTTAAGAGTATTTTGTAAAAATTTCAAGGAAATCGTGTTAAAACTAACGAAGATACAGCGTTTCAAGTGAGCGAACCTCATTGTCGCTTTTTATACATACATACAAGCTTGACAACGTTTAATTATCATAAAGATTTGCAGCTGCGCGATTCGCTTACCTGAAATCTGCTTCAAGTCCTTTTGCAATCTCCAAATTATGTTGCACTTTCATGTGTATTTGTAGGTATGTAAACTAAAGTTGTATATATTATATATTTAGGGTAGATCGTATATTAATCAGTTGCCAGGTACACTTTCTTCCGAGCGGTTGTGTACAGAGACGCTAAGATTGTACCGTAGTTTTCCGTTTCTATTTCTTTTCGGTCTTTTTAAAAAATTTGAGTCGACCGAACAAAATAAAAATCCGACAACGAGAAAATAACGATGTGGAAGCGTCCAGCGCATCGCAAAAAAAATATAAGCTGAGTACTAAAGTAATGCATTGGATATCCTGAATGACAGTGTTTTACTGTACGGAGCTGGCATTGATGATTCTGTGTAAGAATAAAAAATTAGACCTTTTTATTGATTTTTTTATTTTTGATTTTACATAAAAAAAACTTTAAATCGATTTTCTGGAAAACAACATTGAAGTCGGTGAACACGAAGCCGCAAAATCTACTTGACTGATCGTCTTGAAATCTTGAACACCATTTCTAAACATAAAGCAACAGGTAATGCCGAAGCGTTTTTTTTCTATTTTAAAATAATAAAATAACCTCAATTTTTCAGCGAAAATCGCGTTTTTGACTTCAAAACGCTACAAAAAAAAAACATTTAAAAAATCTCTTCGGTATAATCTCGGAAAACATATTACCTTTTAAACTAATTTTGGATTTTTTTTTCAGATGATCCGCTAACCTCTAATTATATTCACCGCAAAACAACTTTTTTCGAGGAGCCTCCGATTTATCGATAATTTTTAATTTTTTTTTCCAAATATGCTTAAGAAGTCAAACTTTAACATGAATATGAAATAAATACACCAATATTATTCATGTCTTTAAGAAAAAAATCATGAAAATCTGCCTTTTTCGGCATTAAAACAGTACCATCCCCTTAATTGATTTTTACAAATTCCATTGTCTTTATCAAATTTTTGCTTTTTCTTATAACCAAATAAGTTCTGGGTCCTAGTGTTATTGAAAAGGCAAAAAATTAGGGATCATAATCTATTCTTTACCGAATCATATATGATCAGACCCCTTAGCTTTCTGCCTTTTCAATCGCACTAGGACCCTGGACTTATTAGGTTATAAGAAAAGCAAAAATTATAAAACCTCCCTAATGCAGGAATTTAACATTTTTTAATCTTTTAGTTATTGATTTTGCTTACAAATATTTGTCCAAATAAAAAACTCCATGCAGTTCAGAGCCCTAAAATCCATTGGTTAGCCCCACTACCATTTAAGCAATAAAAAAAATATACAAAGCGAGCTGGAGGCTGAGCACTGCTCGAAAAAACATTTATTTTCTACGAAAGAATGAACGAAAGAACAAAATAATAATTAAAACCACAAAATATTTTTATTTTTTTCTACGAAATCTTAGAAGCATAACATTTAAGCTAAATAGAAAGTTTAAGTGCTGATTGCGCGAAAAACGAATATCTTAGTTCAGTTTTTTCGTGGTAGTCTTTTATTACCTCCTTAGCTTGATGGAAATAGATGAGAAGATGACCTTTTTTACGATACTTTGCATATTTAGCCGCTTAGTTTTCTGTAAAAAATTGTTGTAAGCACGCTCAGGAAGTAAGGTGTATGAGAAACGTACGTTTTCTCTCTTAGGCCGCGTTCATAGTAAACGCTTTTAGCTTAGCGGAGAGGTTTAGCAGAAAAACGCTTTGTGTATAATCATATGAAAAAAATCTCAAAGTGTTCATAGTGCCAGCATAAAGCTAGCATAAAGCTTATTTGCAAATGCTTTTCAGCGCTTATGCCTCCATCTCGCTTGCTTGCACAGCAAAATAATTTTGTTTTTTATGCTTTGTTGTAGAACATGTTTAAAATGCTATGCGGCACTTGTTTATCTATTTTGCCTGTTAACAATATTTTTGTTGTTTTTATTTGTTGGATATTTTTTTGTGCTGAAGTTTTGACCGTTGTTGTGTTGTTGCGTTGTTGTTTCGTTTTGTGGTGCTTTTCAGTTGTTTGCACTTGTGTATTCTATCTCGTTTGTTTACATAGTTTTCGTTGTTCTTGTTTACTTCTTGGGTACTTTTTGTGCTGAACTTTCCACCATGCTTTGTGTTTTCAAGTTCTCTTAAACTTGTGTTTGTTATTGGTTTCTTTCGTTGGTGATCATCGCGAATCTGCATACTAATTAAACAAAAAAAATCTTTCATTTACTTTACAAAACGCAATTGAGGGCATTATTTTCCAAACAGACAAATAAAAACAAAGCATCTCAGCCATAAGCATAAAGCGGGCACTATGATCACCAATAAGCTCAATAAGCTATTTTGTGCAGCGTTGAATAAACGTTCACTATGATCAAAAAAGCTCGTCAAAGCAGCTTTATGCTTCACCTTCAGCCAAAGCGTCCACTATGAACGCGGCCTTAAGATTGGTAATATCCTGGGTATTAGTCATTTATACAACTTGCTGGTTCCACATCATATTTTGTAAACACAAAGTTATCGATTACTCAATGCATTTGATTAATTACTAATCGTGGGAGAGCATGTGGAATATAATGCTTTCCGCGAGTAGATACGCTCAACAAATTTCAACTTCTGATTGATGTATGTTAGGGTGGGGCGATTTGAACATCTTAATGGGCGCTTCGCGTTTCTGATTCTTGGGATTGTACTGAGCAATAAAGTCCACTAGACCATACGTCTACGGTGAAAATCGAGCTTCCAAGTTTTAACGTGCAGTTTTTTCTCAGACTTTTGTTACGTTTTTTTTTTTTTGGTATTTTGGCCTATAACAGCCAATCCATTGAGATTTTTGTTTTAGTATTGGATCGAAAATCTCAATTTTTTGGCTGTTATAGGCCAAAATACAAAAAAAAAAGTGACAAAAGTCTGAGAAAAAACTGCAAGTAAAAATCTGAAAGCTCGATTTTCACCGTAGACGTATGGTCTAGTGGACTTTTTGCTCAGTACAATCCCAAGAATCAGAAACGCGAAGCGCCCATTAAGATGTTCAAATCGCCCCACCCTAACATACATCAATCAGAAGTTGAAATTTGTTGAGCGTATCTACTCGCGGAAAGCATTATATTCCACATGCTCTCCCACGATTAGTAATTAATCAAATGCATTGAGTAATCGATAACTTTTTGCTCAGTACAATCCCAAGAATCAGAAACGCGAAGCGTCCATTAACACTTTTTTCCTTCCATACTAATCGCCCCACTCTAATGTATATATATCTTTTAATTCATACCATGCTCGACGATCCCTTTTGTGAAAAATCTTTCTATGAGTAATGGAGAATCGATAGAAAAAATTGTTGTTCTTATTCTTGAACAGAGCGAGTATATTTATTAAAGTTATTGCGTATTTCATATGATATATCAGACACTTATAAGTTACGAACTACGAAAAGCACGATAATAAAATTTGGCGTATTGATTCTTCGAACTGTCATAAACCTTTTAATTTTAGATTTATTACAATAATACGCACGGTGGTCTAGAATTTTTATGAAATAGTTTTTTTTTATTTCAAAAGTGTAGTCTTTCAAGAATATACTGTTAAATTTTTGTAAGGATACTGATATTTTTTCTGCTTCTACAGCCGTTTTAGGAGGTATCGAGCCACAGTGTTTTGTCCACATTCGTTCTCTGCATTCTCTTTATACTCCTTTATCTCGAAACAATTTTTTTGGCATGGTGTTCTAGAAAAAACAAAAACTGTTCAACCGAATCTTAATATGCTATTCACAACATCAGTGACTATCACTAGAACTAGAACTATTTAAGTTTTATTTCAAAAACATCGTATATTTTACACTCAATAGCCGGTAAAAAAAATCTGTTTTTAGAACTTAAAATTTAAAAGCGCTTCTTCCTGTCAATTTACAAAATTTTTTTTTCCAGTTCTAGCCATAGCTAAAAGTGAATAATAATATTCTTGGTTTTTATTTTCCAGATAAATAGAAGACTCAAAATCTACAACACCGCCCAGCCCCCTTTTCTTTGAGAGGGTCTCATTGAGCACCGTTTTGAACATGATCAATAATTTTTTAATTAAATAATACATTTTTTTTTATGAATGAGTGTTAAAATAGACCCTTAAAGTTTAAACATCATTGTTCATTTTTGTAACTTTTTAAAAAAAAAATCTAAAAATACCTTAAAATTTCGAGCGCTAGACCACTATTAATTTGTTTATTAAAGTGCGTCATTCTTCGTTCACACAACCTCGTTACTTTAAATTCCCAGTATAAGCCCAAGTGAAAATCTTACAGTGGAACGATTCCTTAGAACAAAATTATTGTAAATTAATATAGTTAATTTAAGCTCAGAAAAGCAGATGGAGTTCATGGATTTTTGATCTAATCAATATTTGTCCTGAAAATCGATCGACAACTCGATTACGCTTAATATGCAAATTATCGTAGAATAACTCATAAACACAATGTTCTCAGTGAGAGTTTTGTGAGCAACATGTTCATGACTTTCTTCATTATCTAAACTGACTCAAACATCTCAAATTTTACCATAATATTAGATTTGCCTAATTTTATTACAATTTTATTCAGAATTTATATCAACCACTCTTTATTTATTAAAATTGATAGATAACAAAAAGTAGCAAGCACTTTGATCAGAAGCGACAACAAAGCGCAACAGCAACAATTACAAAAACAACAAAAAAAAAACACCAACTGCGAGCAATATTAGAAATAAAAATCTTTGATTTTCAAAGCAATTTTCAATCAAAATATCAAAGCATACGCCGCCGCCGTCGCTGCCTTCATTATTTTGCCGCCATTGCGAAATGGAAGACAAGTTTAACCAAAGCACTAGAGCGAGAGAGCTGCTGAATGAGATGTTAAGCGATTAAGCTAGAGCGATAGCTGATAGCTAGAGACAGAGTTTTAGGCCCTTCGACGCAAGCATATTGATGAGTTCCAATTTGTTTGTGTCAAGCTAGAATGGAAAAGAAAATTTTGCAACATCGTCAATTTTTGAAATTTTGCTTTGAGCATGATGCCATCTTGACAATAACATAAGCGAGTAACTATATCAAATTTTTATGTTTTCATCTAACTCATAGCACTTTGTTCCATTTCTCTCCAAAGAATTCTAACAAATTTTAAAATAGCTGCTAATTTATTTAATTTGCCGCGCTCATCAGCGTGACTCAATGCGTTTGAGTGCTAAATAAATAAGTCAATTAATTGCTGGCTTGTTTGTTTTTTAATTAATGCAAACGAAGCTAATTAATTGAATGCTAATTATAAATTAATTTCTCACGTTATAGTTTTGGGTTTCACACAGAATTAAAGCTTTTTAAAACAAGTCGTTTCTATGTTGATTTATTTAAAAAGCGTTAAAAATACAAAGCCAATTGAAACAATATTGAAGCTGTGGAAAAATGTTTATATTAATAAATTCACAAATAAATAAGCATTTGTTTGAGATCAAATAGATGCCAAAAAACAACAATAACATTTATATAGATACTTTATTAGCATGTAGCGTTTGGTTAAAGCTTAAGTTTTATATAAGCCAAATGATTTTATTAAGAATATAAAGTAAAAGCATACGAAATTAAATGGTGGTGGTACACTGAAAAAAATGTTTAAAAATTAACGACAATTGTGTTATTAAAACCATTTTAAAAATTATTTGTAGTTATCATATAAGTTTTAACGTATTTGTTGTTATTTTGAGGTAAAATTGTTAAAAAGTTGTGTTTGAAAAATAGTCATATTTTTAAATTTAAATTTTAAATATTTGCTTGAAAAAAGGGCACTCGTCAATTTAAAAAATATAAATATTTTTAGGGGGATTTCTTTTTCTCTGGCTGTATAAGAAAAAAACAAATCTTAAAATATTTTTTTAATCAAAAAATTTTTTTTATTCTGGCAGTACACGCCGCGGATGGGTTGACGACCGTGTGATTAGTGGTTGTAGGTGTCATCTGAAATCAAAAATGAAAATTTTTACTTAAAGTATATACCAATACGTTCAGTTAAGCGTAGGATATTTAAAAAAAAACAAAACAGTTTAAATTATTTTCCTAATCTTCACGGCAATTACTGGTTTCATCTACGTCCCGAAAAATATCCACTCATTGGGTTGAATACCTCTGTAATATGAGCTCTGTAGCCGCACGACCATAAATAAAAATTTCGTTTCGAGAAAAACGGCTTTGAAAGTACAAGTGACATTCAACGACAGGGAAATCATGCCATATCTCATTATTTCACTGAATTTCGTAATTATATTTTAACACATCACTTTACACGCCATTCTTTCCAAAAACGCAAAAAAAAAACATATATGATTTTTTCACAGTATTTATCTCCATTAAATGATTGCATAACATTTGAATGTATAAAAGTGTATTAAAATTATTATACTTTCTCCAAAGACAAAATGAATTTGTTTTAACTGGACATTTTTAAATATAAATATGTATAAATAGTTTTTTTTTTTATTTGTAAACAGCAAAGTTATATGTAATTTAATAATGAATTTTTTATTAAACAATACTTAACAACTCTTCGGTGTGAAAAGTATAATAATTAATATATTTATTATATTGATTTTATTGCTTGAAACTCCTTGATGAAAAAATTTCTTGATGCATCTTTTACCCACTCAAATATTCTTTGAATTCTGCACTTGTTTCACACTTAAGTGAAAATCAAGTAGTGAACAATGTCTCTCCTATTTTGCTTTTCCGCAAATAAATCACTCCTCGCAACTTTATAATTTTTTGCAGCTAAGAAAAAGGCACTTGACTCTTTTGAGATATATTATTCATAAAGTGCTGACATAATATCACTCTTGCTTGACATATTAATGACAGCCACAACAACAACAACAATAACGACAGCAACAAAAACAACAACAAAACTAGCAACAACAAAACCACATACAACTTTAGCTTTGGCAATAAATATAAATGCTTGTGAGCAAGCTGTTTGCTCTAAATTTCTTGTAACTTGAGCTGCAGCTAAGTGCATCAATTGAAATTTATGATGAAATTTTAAATTTGCAAAATATCAATGTTAATTTAGCAGTTATATGAGCAGCAATGGAAACTTAGTCATTATATGTAAGAAGCAGTATGGAAATTATGATGAAATGCATGAACATATGTCAATTCTACTCTAAGCTTTAAGAAAATCTATACAAGTACTTTAGTTTCTTCGCATATTCTAAGCAGAGGCGTAGCTAGTGGCTTTGAGTGTGCTGCTACCTATTTTTGATAAAAAATTTATTTTAAACAAACATTTTTGATTTAAGCCAATGATTTTATTCCTTTTTTTTTATTGACAAAAACGTAAATTACAGTTTCAAAAACTATTTCTTCGCTTAATTAGTGCTCTTAAGATAACATCACGGGACCTCAAATCATGTGATGTGTAGTGATGAATACGTAGAAGATGTCGTTAGATTTTTATAAAATTTTGCATGACTATAAATATGTGGTTGCTGATTTAAAAAATGAAATAATTTTTTATATACTTTTATTATTTTCGGAAAGAAAAAGATTTAAATTTAAAAACTTTTATATCTTAACTAAACTTTTATTAACTGAGGGACTTTTTCAAAAAAGTCAAATAAAAACAAAAAATTAAATAAAAAAAATGCATTAAAAAATGAGATTATAAGATTATTCTTTACTATATTATTATTTAGGATACCTACACAGAGAAAACTGTTTGCTAAATTTTTATTGTGGTTTAGCAAAACTTGTGCTTGAATCTCAGCCACTTCAAAATTAAGCTAGACTTTAGCAAAAACTAATCAACATTTGTTATTCCAGTTTACAGCAAATTATTATAAACTGCAAAAGCAGATTTCTACTTAATTCAAGTAAATATTTGCTAAGTTATTATAAATTGGAATGGCAAAATTTTATTAGTTTTTGCTGAAATGTAGCATATTTTTGAAGTGAAATAATTATTAACATGAAATTAAATTAAAAATTACCACTATCCGGAGACTTGAACCTCGGCCCCGTGAGTGTTAGAGCATGCATAGGCTTATCCATTCGACCATCGCATTTGTTAACTAATTGTCGCCTTATTTTCTTCATTAAGAATAGACGTGAGCTCGTGTGTTTGAAAGAAATTTACTTCAATGTAGTAAAACTTTACTATTTGAGTTAATAATAACTTAGCAAATATTTGCTTGAGTTTAGTAAATATGTGCTATTTGAGTTAATAATAACCTAGCAAATATTTGCTTGATTTTAGTAAAAATGTGCTATTTGAGTTTATAATAACTTATCAAATATTTGCTTGAATTAAGTAGAAATTTGCTATTGCAGTTTATAATAACTTAGCAAACTTTTGTTTGACTTGGGAGTGAGTTCAATTTAGCAATATTTTTCTAAAATCACACCGTGATTGAGCAAGATTTTGCTGATTTGCTTGATTAAAGCAAAATAATTATCTTCGTGTACCTACAATAATCGGATATCAAATTATGTGCCGCTATTAATATTTTAATTTTCCTTACAGCGATTCAACACAAAAAATTATTTTTTCAAATTTTTTTCGATGATTATTTTTAGTGGAGAAGTAAAAAATATTTATAATGATTTTAACTAATTGTTTAAGACTTTGTTTTAAATGACCGTAAACTAATGCTGGTTTCGTTCAGTCTTAAGTTCTTCTATGCAAATACTATCTATTGGTGTTACACTACACAAATGTTGTACAGCATGCAAAGATCAAGGTCACCGAAAGGTCTTAATGGATTAAAACTGTAGAGATTTTTAAAAATAATTCTGAAAATACGTCATCGTTGATTTTCAAAATTCAGAGTTCTTGTACAATGAACATACTTCTACTTCTGCTGCCAAAAATCTTCAATTTTTGTTCTTTGAAATTTTTAAAGATATGACTGTTTTTATGTCAAATTAATGATTGCTCTGTGCGCTTTTGTGTACCCTTTTTCTCTGTATTTGATAATTTTAACGTTTTTTACTTAATTTTGGTATAAGGAATCTCGTGATAACACTGCTTTTGCCACTTTACGGAACACTTTAAAGCAAAATTTTGTTTCTCTAAATAAAGAACAAGATTTATAGCTCAGAATCAAAAATTGCTCACGATATGCACTTATTTTCATTCTGAGTGTAACTCAACTCTTGAATCATGAACCTTGAAGCATTTTCATTTTGATTTCTTGAGCAAAGTTGTTCATATTATCCTGGCCAACAACTTTGTGGAACAAATAAATATAAATGAATTGTTTGAAATTGTCTTGAAAACTTTGACAAGCCACATATTTTTGATCCGCTTTCAACGCTTTAAAATAATTGTGCATAGCTCATACGCCATGTGGAACTATATTTTTCGTTGCATCCTATACTCAGAGATTTAACATAGTTGCAAACACCATATTTTAGGAGAATCATAGTATGATTCGGCTAATGATTGTTGCTACTATGTTCTTAAACATATAATGCTTTCTATGATCATGGTAAAATGATTGCAAGAACTATATTTAGATAAGGAATTATTTTCGTAGGAACTAGTGTCTGACCGAATATTTGGTTTTGGCTTCGGTATTCGGCATGTTCGGCAGATTTTTTGACCTTCGGCATCGGCCCAATATAGCCGAATATTTTCCGAATGTTTTTTCTTTTCTGTAATGAAAAAAATGTTTATATATATATATTTTTTTTTTTGCATTTTCCGATAGCTATAACTGCGTAAAATATCATTCTAAATGGTTAAATAGAAATTCGTGATTGCTCAAAAGTTATGAGCCTCCGAGCCGACCGCGTCAAAGCAGGAAGCGCACTATATTAAAAACTTTAAACGCGTTTTCTTTAAAACTGCGTTTTCGAGCTTGCAACTTTCATAACTCAGTCAACTTTTAACCAATCTTTATGTTGTTTTTTTCAAAATACAAGATATTAAATTGCCAAAGGACCATAATCTCATTGATAAATTTCATATTGGAATTTTTATTAACAAAAAAGTAACACCAGTTTTCAGTAGAAATTACAATAATTATTCCATAATCACATTCATACTTAACAGAAAAATATTTTCATTTTTGTTTTAGATTACTGATAGCTGCAGTATATTAATTTAAAAATTATTGATTATAATCTAAAAATTACATACAATCTTCTTCAAAGTACTGTAAATATACCTAAAAGTTTAGAGTACCTATATTATTTAGTTTTTCCAAAAAAAAAACAAAAAATAATGAAAATTGCATATTTTTCGGCCTGTTTAACCAGACTAGACCTTTAATGATTGCCGTTTTTTATACTGAAATTAATAAATAACGAAAGCAAGGCCTTAATTTTATTATTTTTCTTACTTGAAAAAATTTTGTTGGTATTCAGCTTCGGCTTCGGCTGATTATTTTTATTTGGCCGAACAATCGTCTTCGTCTTCGGCTTTAGTCAAAAATCTACATTCGATCCAATGTTCCAACATTGGAACAAATATATTATTGAAACAATCATTATTCTCTTATTAGGACGAAAATAGAATTAATGCAAAAATTATATTATGAAAAAGAATTTCTTTTCGGAACCAGAATATTATTGAAACAATAATTTTTTTGTCTTGTTTTTAATGCACTCCAACTACTTATTTTTTGCTTTTATAGCATGTTTTGAGAAGTTTGAAGCCCTGCATTTTTATCTCTTTGCAGTCTCTAGGATAAGGCAATTTATTTCACAACTCTATAATTGAAGAGTTGGCAAACGAAGCAACACTAGAATTAAATATTGGTAATAAAAACACAAATTCAAGATTGCTTTTTTTATTAAAAAGTGACCTTGAGCCCGAATTAAACCCAAAAGCAAAAAAAAAACCTTTTTAAATAAGTTAAATAGATTTTTCACAAAAAAAAAATTTCTTAAAAAGTTTGTCTTTTAAATTCTGAAAGTTGGAGCCGCCTGCATAATAATGAAAATTTGTTGTTTCTATTGGAAAATTTGCTGATAAGTTAAAAATAATATTTTTGATAACTTGTCTTTTTATAATGTACGCAATTGTTAGTAAATTCGGTACCGCCCTCGAAATAGTACCGCATCTAAATTCTAGTTCTCAGCTTCCTTTTGGTTTGTTTTTAAGAAATATTTTTGTTAATTGACTTAACTAAAGTTGAAGAAGCCTTCAAGCCAGGGTTCAGAATATTCACACACCTTCACTCACAAACATTTGCTTGAAGTACACAACACACAATTTTATTTTCATTTCATTTTTGTGTGTAACGCAGTTATCGTGTTGTTGATCATCCAACATGAATTCTTCGTTTTTATATTTGCTTGTGCGTCATAAACTCAAACAAAGATCGATCTCAAAAATTCTCTGTGTTTCAGTTTTGCACTTATGTTTGCGTCAAAATGTTCATGTTGGAGAATTCAGGCCTTTGTCAAAACCAAAACAAAGACAATTTTTCCAACATGAACAAGTGGTGTTTGCAAAATTGTCTTTGTTTGTGTCGGTCATTAAGATCGATCACTACCGTCGTGTGGCGTAAAAAACAAATGCTGTTCTGATTGCTGTGCAGCGTATTGAACTGGTTTTTGGCCAAGTGTAGCAAATTTCGGCGTCAATTAGAAAATATTTTAAAATATTAAAATCAGGGAACGAAAATAAACCGAACGATATTTTAATGTGCCTCGCATGGCATGAATTTCCGTTCGGTTGCGTATATGTCAGTGCAGACGAACATAAATGTTATTTTTCTGTATCGTTCGACAGCATGGCATACACTACATTATAATTATGTTTGCATACTCTCTACTCAACACATTCGGCATACGATATTTTTTACGTAGGCTATTCTCTCTCATTTTGGGTCTCAGAATCAGTGTTGCCAACACTTTTTCATATGTATAATATTATATATATAATGTAAAAAATGTATTTTCAACCAACTCTTGGATATTTAACTCTATTTGTGCAAAAATTCCCTCATCATCAGATGAATCGTAATATTTATATACAGACACGGGGTTTTGAAATATTAAATTTCAAGAAGCCTTCTGGTATGTCACAGCAATAGCAAAATACATGTTTTAAATCTTTTTCAATAAACACTATATCACATTACGCATATGCAATTCTATTTTTTTTTCATGCTCTGTTTTTACAATGTTCATTGCGCTTTTTACTTACCTTTCCATTCTATGTTATTAAATACACTTATAGGTTTTTATTTTGCGTAAATTAAAATTTTAATTTGCAAATATTTTATTCATAAGAATGCGCTAACATTAAAACCTTAACAGATCGGAACAAACAATTTTTCTATTGTTTCTTAAAAAAAAACCGGCAACACACTTAAAAACAAGCATTGAAAACTTTAAATAATTATTTATAAAAAATATTCACTTTTCAAAACAAGCTAGAAAAAACTAGAAGATTAGGGTTGTCAATTCGGTGACCAGCGTGTAGATTGACTCGTAGAAGATTTACATTCACTGTTTAGATCGCTTTCAGAAAAGAACAAAAAAGCTTGAGTGTCTCCTTGATGCTCTGTTAACTATTTGCCCAACGTCTAATACTAGCGAAAGCGTTTTTTCTGTGTCAACTATTATTAAAAATAAAGTGAAATTGATTTTTTATATCAAATATTTAATATCTAATTGAAAAATACCATACTTATACTTGCTAATATTTTGAGTTAAGATAGATACACGTTAAATTACTTACAAACGTTTTTTTCTTTTATTTTGGATTAAATTTAAAGAGCTGTCATTTTCACTATTGTAAATTTTTTAAATAACATGGAAATAACAGTAGTAAATGCAGTTTACTTATGTTTTTTTTAAACTGCAAAAATTATTACATTATTATTATTATAAATAATAAATTATTATTATATTTACTTGTCATTGAAATCCATTTGTGAAAAAAAGACCGAAATATATCATAGACAGATACACCCAAAACTTCAAGATAAATACCGAAAAAATATGTTAGCTTATAATATTGCTAACTTGGCAACTCTGAGCAGAAGCAATAATTTTTTCCCGCTGGTAAGACTATGTGTGTTCCAAATAAAAGAAGTATACTATAATAAAACTGCTTGCTTTTTTAAAGTTCAAACCTTAGCTGGGAAATTTCGATCACGACTAGTAATCAATTACATTATATTTAAAAAATAGTTGTAATGATAAAACAATTCTTATGCAAAAAAAAATTCTATTAGTAATTGATTAAAATTACAAATAACCAAAAAATAATCACGATTACTTTAGATTACGCCAAATAATAAAAAAAAATAAAAGTACGCAATAAAAAAATCGAAATACTTTTAAATAGGACTGTCATCTACATCGTAAGAAGAAATTAAGAGGTTATGTAATGAGTTCATTTACCACTGGGATGACGCTTACACTGTCGAATTGTTTTTGTTTTATTGCATCATTATTCTCTATTCATAGCATTGAGAATCAGGAAGAATTGCACAGTGGTGTGAACGCGGAATCAAATAGTTTTCTAGTGACAATTTTGTTATAACCCTTAAGCCTTTAAGGTGATATTAAAATTAAAACAATTGGCTGCGAACCTGCTTAAAAGAAACCAAGAGGGTAAATAAATGCTAATATTATTTTTGACAGAGCAGAGTGATAGCTTAAATTAAAAAATTTAATTCCTTATGAATTGAAATTGTATTTTGCTTACAATCTTAAAGTTAATATTAACATTTAAAATAATTGGCTGCGAACCTATCTTAAACGAACAAAAGAATAAATAAATTCGTATACTTTTTTTAAAGAGCTGTTTTACTATATCTACAACAAAAGTATGTAGCGTTCATAGTTTTTGTGTTACATGGAAAGTAGTCGCGGTTTGGGGCGGGTTTGTTTGTTTTTTAATTATAACTCACACGCATAATTTTATTGGTCAATGACGAATCCTTCTATTCTATTCCTACATGAAACAGTATGGCACCACTGTGCGGTGTAATTCCATGAAAGTTCAGCAATCATCTTATTTGTGTTAGTTCGCACTAATATAGTAAAATTCACAAGGGGCCGCACTCGGATCTTGCTGAACAGGAAGGGCCGAGCGCTAAAGCATATATAAACTCTTTCAGTGAATTTGTCCAATATATTGGACACGACAGAAAGTAATTTTTAATATTATCTTGCAACGGTTTTTTTTAATTAATTTGGTTCTATAAAAAACAATGTACCAACATGACAAAAATAAATTTGGAGAGATATTTGACATTAAAGTCAGTTGGATTTGGTTTTTGTCCTATTTTGTAAGAAAAACCAACCGTACAGAAATCATATTAATGTTTTTTCTTACTTTTTATGACAATAAAATGATAATATAATTAAGAGGATTTTTTAAATTTTAAAATGATTTTAAAATGATAATAAAATTAAGAGTAAGTAGCGCAGGTAAAAATCAAAGGTATGTTTCTTCATCTTTTTTAGAACCGTTATGACAGGAGTATTAACCTAAAAAAAAATATTTCGGCTTAGCCTAGCCATTAAAAGACTTAAGAGACGTTGAAGTGAAATCGTTGCAGTGTCAGTCAGATATCTTTAAACCATTTAGATGTTCTCTTTTCTAATATTAATTATAAATACCTAAGTACTTTCTATAAAGATTGTTTTACATTACAAAAATAGTGATGAATATGGTGAGTTTTAATTATCGAAACATGTAAAAATTTCAAAACATTTAAATAAATTTGGAGACTTTTTAAGAGAAAAAAACTTGTTATAAAGTGATTTTTTGGGAGTTAGGCATTGTTTCTACCTAGCCACTAATTTCCGCACTTCATCTTTATTTTTAGATAGAATCTTAACCCACTACTACACGGTTTATGATCCAGCTAAAATTTTTTTATGGATTTATACACTGAGAAAAGAAGCATACTAAAATCAAAGAACATTTACTCAATATTAAAAAAAAAAAAATTTATTTGTTTCAGCGCAATTTTTTTTTTTTTTAAATGGAAACTTTTCTTTAAAATAAAGAAATAAATTCCAAAACAAAGAAATAGTTTATTCCTTTAAAGAAAATTTCTTTCTTTCTGAAAGAATAATTTCCATTTGCAAAAAAAATTTGAAAAAATAAATTTCTTTGATTGTAGTCTGAGTGTGTAATTAATTTTTAAAATCAATATAAAAAATAAAACAAATAAAATTTTACTTTGGAATCCAAATTCTTAATTTTTTGAAATAAATGCTAAATAGATGCAATAAATTGATATTGTTTAAAGAAATAATTTCCTTAAAACTAACGAAATTTTAGATTTTAAAACAAATACCTGTGTTTTTTATTTCAAAGTTGAACTTTTTTCTGAGTTTGTTTAAAATGGAATAACCAGATACACAAACAAAACTTTATGTAAAAAAGTGGTTTCATTTCCGTCAGAAGCCATATATGGCTGTTCGAAAGAATGCGTGATTTCATGACCTTAACATGTACAATTGAAACACAATTCCATAAACATTAAACAGTAGTCTTATATTCTATAAAAAAATTATATTATGCAAGTGAACTTACTTACATGTAACAAAGAAAAATTAATATTTTATTTTCTGAATTCTCCAGCCATAACGTGATAACACGCACTAATAAAATAAACTGAGATTTTCTTAGCAGCTGTGTTAAAAAAAGAGTCGTGTCGACAGACAGACAAACAGACGGAAACGGCTAAATCGGCCCAGTTAGTGATGCTGATCAAGAATATATAATATATCTTCTAAACCAGACACGCCTTTTTATGGGCGTTAGAAAGAGTAAAAAAATAAATAAACTGAATAGCTAAAAAAATGCTTTGATTATTCATACTAAAACAAGAGCGCCCTGCAAATGTATGCTACCTACAAAACTGGATGCGCCCTTGACACGCAGCATGTGCTTGAACAAAGATAAAATGTTTTTCTCTCTGCTTTCTCAGTCTCTCAAACAACGCTTCTCATAAGGTTCTTTAGTGTAGCTTATACTACGGAACAATGATGTTTATGTTCAAGTATGCAACTTGAACTCAACCGAATAATGGCCTTGATAATGAATGCTACACAACATAAACGTTCAGTTCTCTCAAATGAACGCTTTACTACCTTAACGAACGAAACGTTAGAGTTTATTTTCGTTCCCTGATTAAAATAATAACCTAATAGTCATTTATCAGTGTTAAGGGGTCGCTGATTGCAAATCTAAAATCAGAATTTTAAAATTCAAGATGGTGGATAGGGTTGCCACCTTAATTTTTTGTAGTTTTATGAACTTTTGTAGTTTTTTCGGGGCTGGCAAAAAAAATGGTACACCAAAAATGGGTCGCTGAATCCGAAACCGTTGTCAGATTTAAATTTTATAATTTCGAAATTCGAAATCAGCGACCCCTTAACACTGATAAATAACGCTTAAAACTCTTGAAAATAAATGAAATAGTGTTTATTTACATTTATGTTGGAGATTTCTGTTACATGAGTGAACATTTCTGAACCCTGCTTCAAGCTTTATCTTTTTACTCAATATCATGTTAAATTTGTGTGTTTCAATCGAAAGTTTGTTGCGAAATTACATAAATATGAATTCAATTAAAATTTTAATTAAAACAAAAAGTTTGTTCCTTTTCTCACGATCTGAAATTTAAAGAGGGAAGTTCTTCTGGACAAAAAAAAAACACATGTAGACCAAAAGCAGTCCATTCTTGAATAGTGAATATAGTCTGGTAGAAAAGAATTTTCAAGTTTTAGACATAAAAAATTTATGTACAACTATTTTTGCACGTGCATTCAAATCCGTGTTGATGTGTAAATATATTTTTAATTCTTATAACTTTTTTATTATTATTATTAAAACGAGAACGCAAACCATTGATTTGCTAATACTGATAACAACATATATAATAATAAAAATGTCAACAATAGCTGTGATAAGATTTCTGCAGCATATAAAACTATATTGTCAAGCCAATATCCAAGAGCTTAGAGTTTCATATACCTTTTTGTTGCATATTTTATATTGAGAAAAGCGTAGGTAAAGAAAAGTGATAAATCTGTTATAATGAAAGCTTTGGAAAAAAACAAAATTAATGATTTACTTAGAAAAAAAAATTCACTCAATAAGCGTTGGTGTGCTGAATTTATGACACCCTGCTGTATATAGCCTATACTGTACACACACACACAAACACATAAAGACATTTAGCCCCTCTTAAACAGCCCCCGATGACGAAACCAGCACTTCGACTAAGCAACTTTTTGTTGTTGCTTTTCATTAAAATTGTTATTGTTGTTCTCATACATTTATACAACTTTGACAATGATTGATTACGTTCTAATTTTTTCTTGTTGTTGTTGTTATATGTGTACCCTCTGCTGTTGCTGGTGGAACCGGAGTGGGGCTTTAATAATGTGGCTGCAGCCGAAGGTGCTTGAAACGCAATGAAACAAATATTTCATTATCTGCTGCAAACGGTAGTTAGTAGTGGGTGAAAATAAGTAGAAGCAACAACAGCAACAACAACAGCATTGAGAACAACCATAAAGTAATTTAGAGAATGTATTGATTATTTAGCGGTATCAAGGTAAAAGTCACAGCAGGTTTTTATTTTTGTTTGCTTGTAGAGGGGAGGGAGGAGGTGTTTGTGTGTATGAGTATACGGCTAGTGGTGTGCCTCTACTGACATTGATACGTTACTTGGTTTGCCTTTTATTAAATTTAGCTGCTGCCAGTTGAAGATTAGATTTAATCTACAAAAGTATTAGATTAAAACTAATTGAATTTGTTTGAAAACAAGTTAAGAACATGTTGTGATAAAACTTTTGTAAGTTATGAGTTGCATTGTAATAATATAAAAACATAATTGATTATTTTAAAAACTTAATGACTTGGCAGATGTTGTTTGATAATTTTTTTGACTACATAAAAAAGAATAATGATATTTGTATGTCATATTATTTTACTAATAAATAATCTGACTACAGCACCACCTTTGGGATCTAAGGTATCAATAAACCATCAACAAAACAAAAACATTGTGCAAATATGACCTCAATCGGTCATGGCGCTTAGAAGTTATGCGATAACAAATAGACGTACAAACGATTTGGTATATCTTTACATAAAAAAATATAATAAAACTATTTGTTTATTATTTAACGATTTTTTCTTAAGTAATAATAAAATAATTATATAATATTTATTGATGTAGATGTATATAAGATCGATAGTGTTATAAGTTGGTAAAATATTATGTTATAATTAAACAAAAAACTTTCAATTTTTGTAACTTCGATTTGATTTAAAACGGTATCAATAAAAAAATGCAAAAATCAAAATTATTATTTTTGTATGTGTTTCCAATAAACACCAATACTTATTGACAAATTGATGTCAAATTTTTACTGAATTATTGTGGTATGATTTCGGGAGATTCATTCCTCTTGATTTAAAGGGGCCATAACTTGTTGGGACGTTCAAGAAATGGTCGTGTTTGGGATGTTCTTTTTCGGCCACATTAAAATAATTATCAACAATTTTTTTTAATGAAAAATAAATATTTTAATAATTTTTTTTTATTGCAAATTATTTGAATAATGAGTGGGATACAGCAAATTTGCGAGGGGTAAGAAAAAGTATTTTTCGGTGATCACTGCTGCTCGTCATAGGATCATCTGAAATAAAAAAACAGGGATCATAATTTAATATATCAATGCTCCGGATGAATAAAGGGAATTGAAAACTTTGATTTTCCGAAAAATGGCGGATGTTGAAATTCAAATTGCTTATTTTACCAAAATTTCACTCATATTTTCGGCAAAAAAAAATCGTGAAAAACTTATTCGTTTATCCGGAGGACATTGATGTATAAATTAATTGAAAAAATTTCAAACTGATCGATAAAGCCGTACTAAAGTTACAGTGATCACAGTGCATGCAATTAAAAAACTCGTATTTTAAGTTATTTATCTCCAAAAATAATAAACCGGTTATTTCGGGTAGCGAACGATCGTGCATGAATTGGTGGAAAAGGCAGGAAAGCAATTTGCTGGTTGGGTTTTCTTACAATAAATGTATTTATTTTATACTTGTAGATAAAACAATATGGTGTTGTACAAAACAGCGTGAATTTGTGTGTTGGTTTAATTAGATGAATGTACGGGCTCGTTGCAATACTTGTTGGTTTGTCACTTTGATGTCTCCGTCTGCTGGGTGGGTAGGTAGTTGTTATGCTGTTTTTGTCGTCGATGGTTAAGTTTTAAGATGTCTTCTGATGACTATGTTGATTTTTGGGTGGGTGGGTGAATCGATGTCTTTTTACTTGACGTATTATGTTTTTTTAAATCTCAGTGCTGCAATATACGGATCTGAAGTAACCAAAACTTGATGCATTACATTCGTGTTCGTCGCAATTCGATTGCATATTCTTGAATATTTTAATGTAAAGTTCCTCAAATCTTTATTTTTAGCTTCTTTAGCTTCTTCTAAAAGAAGACCTACAGGTAGCATTGCTGCTTCTATAATCTGTTGCCCATGTAATAAATATTTTATGGACAGTGACATATTTCAGCGGTTTTATATGCATATTAGGGCGGGTCAAATTCTGGCTCAGCGAAATTCGTAAAATACATGTAATTTCAAGACTTTTTCTCCACTACAGCATATACAAATTCTGAAAAAAAGCTGTGCGGACTTTCGTAAATAGATTCATACACATACATTCATACATTCATATTTTATAATTGAGAACAAAATCTGTTTACGAAAGTCCGCACAGCTTTTTTTCAGAATTTGTATATGCTGTAGTGGAGAAAAAGTCTTGAAATTACATGTATTTTACGAATTTCGCTGAGCCAGACCTCCAAAAAATTCGTCCATACAAATTGACCCGGCCTAATGCATATTCATTAAACTTGTTCGCATATAAGTTTTGCCGACAAGTAATCGCTTGCAAAATAGTTTGTGACCGTTGAAAAAGTTCTATTTTAACACCAGTAATTTCCGACACTATTTCACAATTTAAAAAAAAACGTCTAGAAGTGTTGCCATCATTACTCGTCCCCGAACCATGTTTAACGAAATCTACAAGAATACCCAACCTATTTTGAAATTCGTTCTGTATTCTCTTCTTATTTACTTCCTTCAAAGGTTTTGTTTTTTGGTTTGTTGACCATTTCTTAAATGGCATGTTGTAACAAACTCCAAACCCAGCTTGCAAGCCTCATCATCTAAAGTTTTTTCTTGATTTTTTCCAAAGAGTTCATTTCAGAAAGCTTTGCTTTACATATGTAACTAGCGGAAGTTGACGGTGTTTTCGTTACAACTTGAGCAGTTTTACCATCCAGAATTGCAAAAATTAAATCATGCTTTACTTTGAATATCTTATCAAGAATTTTTATTTCAGTGTTATTCAAATTAGTTATATCTCTTTTCATATTCTCAACTACCGATGTTATTTTTTATTTTGTCTCTTTAGCATTTTCCATTGAAATAGGTCAGCAGTATCTTGTGGAAGAAGGACAATAATTTTGAAAATAATCTACGTTATCATCTGTGAGTTTTAAAGGAACCATTGAAACTAAATACAAATGCGAGTCTGATACATCTTCCTCTGTAAAATGTTGTTTATATTCTTATTGGCCTGAAGATCCATTACAACCCCACTTGCTGATTAGTTTGAAGTTATTATTGATAATGGCATTAACATCCTCAATAGATTTACTCTCCAGAATCCTTTTCGTTGTATGATCTAACAAATTTTTTAAATTTGCGGTCGCACTTGTTTCTGCTATTGTTATATTTTCCGGATAACATTTTTTTTTCTCTTTTCGGTGATTTGATAATAAGGTGGGAGAACATTAAAACTCAAATCTTTTAATGTGTTATTTACAGCTTCGTATAGATATTTTGTTAGTTGAGCATCAACGGCTTGGGCTAATGCTCGATTAAGTGGAATATATTGTTTTGACTTTTTGTTTTCTTTTATTCCTCCAATAGCCATTCGCAACTGCTCAACTGGATATTCATGTCTTAACTTTTCTGCTTTATAACGCTTAGCATGATTCGAACAGCAAGCAAATTATTTTTCTGGTCTACCGCCAGAATTTTCGCTTTTTTCAGATAAATCAACTTTGAAAGTATCTGAAGAAATTACTTTAAGAAAATATTCGCTCGGACATATTACAAGGACAATCTATGACAGCACAACAAACACAATACATTCCGTATTTTATAAACTACTTCGTACAATTAATCAATAGAATAACAAAACCCTTCATAAATAAGTGCATCAACAAAAAACACTCACAAAAAAGTTTCTCTAAATATGAGAAATATGCCATCTTATTTATAACAATATATAACAATATAAAGAAGTGACACACGACCAGTAAACAAACTAATTTTTATATATACAGAAATAATAGAATGTACCATTTAGCCAATTTTCATTTTTCGTTTGAAACTTTTGCAAAGTGGCTCTTTTGCCACCATTTGCGCAAGTGGCCTACAAATTTTTTAATAATTTCTTCAAGTATTGAACTGAGATCCAATGGTGTTAAATCCCAATCGAATGTTGATAAAAACTCCCTTCACTTCGTTGCATCTAGTCCATTTTTAATTAATTCCTCATTCGAATTAAGAATTCCTCATTCATATTCCTCACTCGAGAATTCGGTATGAAATATTAAATTTCTTCATATTAAAATAAAATATTATGATTTAATAAAAATAATCACTCCACTTTAAACCAATATCAAGGTAAACAAACTAATTTTTAGCGGCAATAACAATGAAAAAAATGATAACAAAGAAGAATTAGAAACTTGTAAACAAGTGCAGCAACTAGCTGATTGCTTTGTTTTAACAGTGCGAGTGCACTGTAAAATTCATGTTCCGCCTACACGAAAACGTTCATAACTTTGCAAGTTGGTTGAAGTTGGTTCTAGTTTTTACATTTTTATAAAATACTAGCTGAAACCCGGCGCGTTGCTGCCTCGTCCCGTTTCCAAAAACCCATCAAATGTTAACATTGAACAAAGCATGTTTAAATTGTGGTTAAATACTAAATCTGTGCTACCTATAATTCCAAAGCTATTCGATAAATCATAAAGTAACTTAATCATAAAAGCCATTACTTTTGATTGGAAAGAGATATTGGGGTAATTTTTTCACATAAATTATTTTTAAGACTTGAATTTTTTGTAAAAAATATAAAAACAACATTTTGGAAAAAATAAATTTCGCCAAAAAATCAAAGGGTGTACCTTGTTGTTTTGATGACAAAAACATTAAAATAATTTTTGCGCTTATCTGGAAGAATTTTTGCAAATAAATGCTATGTCATATGAAAGTTAGTCAGATGTGCAATTTTTAATTGATTTCATTTTTACAACAAAAACAATTTTTAAGTCAATTTTTGAGTAAAAAGTCATTATTTTGGACCTTTTTTGACATAATTATAAAACATAGTTTCACTGACTAAAAGGTACAGTTCAACCCATTTTTGTAAAGTATATTTATTGAACTTTTGAACAAAAAAAATTTGAATCAAATATATTAATGGACAGCAGAGATATTTGCATCCAAAGACCAAACTTTGATTTTCATGGCGTTTTTTTCTCATTCTTTGGTAACGATGTTTTTTGAAAAAGTCGTTGTACTGAAAATTTCTACAATTTTGAGTGTATGTGAGTGTTTTTGATGCCAAAATAACAGAAATTTTTTTAAATTAAAAACAAAAAACTTCGATAAAAAATTATTATAATAACAAAATTGCCGTTAGTTGGAAAAGTTCGGAGGGGGCGTGGCAAAAAATTAGTATGTAACATTTTAAGTTAGAATAAATATAATATGTGCACCTAGTTTGAGCAAAATCCGTTGGGCCGTTTAGATTTGTATAAAGGCCAAACAAACAAACAAACAGAAAATTATTTTTATTACTATAGATTGTCAATTGTATGAAAAAATAGATTTTTAATCATAAATTTTGATTATTTGAGATATAGGCTTTGGCAGCAAATGTTGTAAATTTGATTGGAAAGAGATATTGGGGTAATTTTTCACATAAATTATTTTTGACTTTTTGTAAAAAATATTAAAACAACATTTTGGAACAAATAAATAGCGCGAAAAAAATCAGAAAGGGTACCCTTGTTGTTTTGATGACAAAACCAGTAAAATAATTTTTGCGCTTAGCTGGAAGAATTTTTGCAAATAAATGCTATGTCATATGAAAGGAACGCCGATGTGCAATTTTTAATTGATTTCATTGTATGATGCCAGGCATAGTACCCTAAAATTTTCGTTTAAATCGGTCGACCCGCTTTTGCAGTTAGTGTTTACATCAAGAGTGGTTACATAAGACTTGTATTCCTCGGCAGACGTTGTTCGGCCCCAGACCGCCTTAATGCCATATACGAAAATGTCAAGAAATGCCAAAAATATTCACCATTTTCAGTATAACTGCCAAAAGTAACCATATGAATTAAATAGCCAAATTTTAGTCAAATACAATCAAAACTGTTTGAAATATAGAATTTTTGTTGTTTTGTAAGCGGTAATAAGGGGTGCGGCAAAATTATTTCCCTTAAACCATCTCGTACACGAAACAAATCGACTGCCAAAATTTTAGCTCAATTTAGCTAAAGCCTGGCGCACTTTGCTTCACTTTACGTTGACCCCCCGAAAAGTCAGTTTAACTAAAGTGGGACAGGCCTATTTTTAGTGCTCTTGCCGAGAGTAACCATATGAGCTAAATTACAAATTTTTTGTCTAATACGAACCAAACCGTTGAAATAAAACGTTTTCATTGGTTTGTGGGCGGTAAAAGGGGGCGTGGAAACCAATTTTTAGTACAGTTGCTGACAGTAACCGTGCAAACTAAGCCAACATTTAAGCTCAATCGACCAGTAGTAAATTTTAATGATTTCTCAAAAATTGGGTGTGGCTATATATCGATTACGCCCCTTTTTAGTACAGTTGCCGAAAGTAACCATACAAACTTAGGTATCACATGTTAGTCTCATACGGCCAAAACTGCTTAAAATATAGTATTTACACTGATATGTGGGCGCAAAAAGTGGGCGTGGAAACCAATTTTTAGTACAGTTGCTGACAGTAACCGTGCAAACTAAGCCAACATTTAAGCTCAATCGACCAGTAGTAAATTTTAATGATTTCTCAAAAATTGGGTGTGGCTATATATCGATTACGCCCCTTTTTAGTACAGTTGCCGAAAGTAACCATACAAACTTAGGTATCACATGTTAGTCTCATACGGCCAAAACTGCTTAAAATATAGTATTTACACTGATATGTGGGCGCAAAAAGTGGGCGTGGAAACCAATTTTTCGTACAGTTACTGCCAGTAACTACACAAACCAAAGTACCAAATTTAAGTCTTATACGACCAAAACCGTCTGAAATAAAGCGTTTTCATTTCTTTGTGGGCGGTAAAAGGGGGCGTGGAAATCCATTTTAAGTACAGTTATCGACAGTAACCGTACATACTAAATTACAAAATTTTAGCCTTATACAATCCAAACTGACTGAAATATAATATTTTTATTGATTTGGGGGCGGTAAAAGGGGGGTGTGGCACATTTTTCCCCTCAACCATCTCGTACCTGAAACAAATCGGCTGCCAAAATTTCAGGTCAATCGGTTTAGTAGTTTTGGAGTCTATAGACATCACACAGCCAGACACACATCGTTTTGCTTTTTATATATATAGACATTGATTTGTGGGCGGTAAAAGTGGGCGTGAAAACATTTATATATAGTGACCGCTTCTTGGAGCACCTATACAGTAAGTTTCACTGTAAAAGTGTATAGAACTCTGGAATTGCCATGATTTCGAAAAAGTGGGCGTATTTATTTTACGACCACGCCCATTTTTTGTACAGTTACCGACAGTAACCATCTGAACAAAATTACCAAATCTTAGTTTTTTACGATTGAAACCGCCTGATATATATCCTTTTTTTGGTTTGTGATCGATGGAGCAAATTTGGCTTGTATGGGAGGTACCACGCCCCCTTCTCCAATCGTTACCAAACCTCACAGGAACACTCTCAAGATGTAGCTTTATTTTCCCTGAAAATTTCATAAAGATCGGTTCACCGGTTTTGGAGTCTATACGTGATATAGCCACATACCCACATACCCACATACCCACATACATACATCCATTTTTATATATAAGATAAACTGAATTCTCAGCAATTATATAAATTAGAAACGTTAGAAAGCTCTAGCAAAAATAATACTAGTGTCTAAACTTTAGCATAAATGAAATTTTAGTACTCTATAAAAATAATAAATAACTTTTTTAAATTTAGTTAAACTTTGAAAAATTTACTGCATAAGTTTTCTTTAATATTGCAGTTATATAAATTAAATAAAAATACTACTTAATCTATTTACGAAATCTTCATAACATTATTTTCTGTTTTAACTCTTTTTGGTATATATATGCTAGACAAATATATTGCACATTTGAAGGATTTTATAAAAAAATATTTTTTTTTTAAATTTGGACAGTGGGGAATTGATAGACAGATATTTAGCTACATAAAAAATAAAAAAAAAAATAATTTTACACATGTTTCAAAATCAGGTTTTTTCCAACGAGCGACGCTGCACAGTGCGGCGACTCCATACAAACTATGGTCAAAAGTAGAATGAATGATAATGAAATTTTGTGTGGTTGGTAAGTTTAAGCTAATTAAAACTAAAATTTCTAAAATGGTTGAAATCAGACAGTCCCTAAGGATACCTCCCTTGAACCTATATCAATTGTTTACATGATTTTGTATTGGAGGTACATGCAAAGGTTTGCCGATCGTAACGAAACTTGGTCAGAAGACTAAAAAAATAAAGTTATATATATGGGCTGAAAATTGTCGACATCAGTGGATCCCTAAAGGTACCTCCCTTGGACCTTTAATAATAATTCCCTTGATTTTGTATGGGAGGTGCATACAAAGGTTTGCTGATCTTAACGAAACTTGGTCAAAAGACTAGAAAAATAAATATATATATATTTTTGCTGAAAATTGTCGAAATCAGTGGGTCCCTAGGGGTACCTTCCCTGGACCTATATTCATTTTCCACCTGATTTTTATGGGAGTTACATACAAAACTTAGCCGATCTTAAACTCGGTCAGAAAGCTAGGCAAGTATAAAAAAAGATGTATATTGAAAATGGTTTGAATCGTTAAGACCCCTGGGGTAGCTCCCTTGGACATATAATAGTTTTTTACATGGTTTTGTATAGGATATACAGGGTGGATAAATTTTAAGGGCCGATGTTGATTTTGAATAAAACACAAATTATTTAGGAAATTATTTTCATTTCTTTTTATTATGATAATATTGGTATGGTTGAATTATGGTTGAAACAAAATATCGGCCAAATGGCCGCCGCGAACACAGCGGCACACCTGGATCCGATGGTTCAAATTTTCGATGACGCTGAGGCATAATTGAGGTTCTATGCCGTTAATGTGCTGAATTATCTCATCCTTTAGCTCTTGAATTGTTCCTGGCTTATTGACGTACACCATTTCTTTCAAATAACCCCAAAGAAAGAAGTCCAACTGTGTCAAATCACATAGACGGCAAGTGGCACCGTCCTGTAGAAACCACATATCGTCCACATCCATATCTTCCAATTCGGGCCATAAAAACTTCGTTATCATCTCACGATAGCGAACACCATTCACAGTAACTGCCTGACCGACCTCATTTTGGAAAAAATACGGCCCGATGATGCCGCCAGCCCATAAACCGCACCAAACAGTCACTCTTTGTGGGTGCATTGGTTTTTCGACAATCACTTTTGGATTATCATTCGCCCAAATACGGCAATTCAGCTTATTGATGAATCCACTGAGGTGAAAATGTGCCTCATCACTGAAGATGATTTTCTTCGAAAATTCACTGTTGCCATTTCTTGCCACCATTCTGACCATTGACGACGCTTGAAATGGTCAAGAGGCTTTAGTTCTTGAGTCAATTGCACCTTGTAAGCGTGTAAATGCATGTCTTTATGTATAATGTTCATCAACGACGAGCGTGAGAGGTGCAATTGTTGGGCACGACGACGAGTTGAGGTGGACTGCTCTTCAGCTATCGCAGTAATACTTTCTGCAGTACGAGCTGTACGAGCTGTACTGGTGTTTTCACATCTCCTACAGACCCGATTTGCTCAAATTTTTGCACGATTTTTCCGATTATACGCACATTTGGACGATTGAATTGACCGAAAAAAAATCACGAAGTGCACGATATGCATTTTGATTTGAACGTCCATTTTCATAATAAGCCAGAATAACTTTTACACGTTGCTCGATTGTGTATCTTTCCATGGTTCAAATTGAATTAGTCTGAAATTGAGAAATGTCAAATGAAATGCAGAAAAAACTTGACGTTTAGGTGTGCTTCACATTCAACATCGGCCCTTAAAATTTAACCACCCACAAAAATAAAAAAGTGGCTGTGATTTAAATTCCCCGAGAAAAAGTGGTTTATGGCTGTTCATTTCATCATTTTCTGTAGTAGATTGCCCCTCTATGGGCCCTACAAATTGCTGACAACCAAAATCCTCGGAGCAAAAAAAAAAAACCACAAAAAACATGAAATTGAAAAATAGTGTTAAGATTTAAGAGAGAATTGCTTAAGTATTTGCAGCGCAATTTATAAAAGTAACTACAAAAATTACTTACAATAAAAATCATTCTATTTTAATTTCCAAAAAAGTTTCTGTCCTAAAACTTAAGCATTTCGCTGAGGTGTGCAAGCGTTTTTATCTCCCTAAAAAACCTTGCGCAACCAGAGGCTCAGCCAAATGCAAATATAAATAAAACAAATCCAATCACATGTCTTTAATGGTAACACATTTTGACAAATTCGCCTATTTGCAACCTTGTAAATATTGGCGCCCGTTTCGTTACATTTCGAGGCCAATGTTGCTTGTCATATTTTGTTTTTATCCGCTGCTGCTGCTGTTGCTGCTTTTCTACCGAACATTTCTGCCCGAACTTTTGACGTGAAAGTGTTGCTTCCATACTTTTGCTCATAGCAAGTTCTTTCGTTTCGACTGGTTACAACTTTCGCTTGATCTCGAAGCAATTCAAGACGAGAAGAAAAGATTTAGTTACTGCTCTCGGTAGCTAGTTGCTATTTTGTTATTTTATACCAGAGCCAAAAACAATAACAACAACATCAAAAGCCACCCAAACATTAAGAAACACCCTTAAACAGTGATGCAAGCAAGTGAATTCAGCCACTTTTTGGAGTTGTAGCTGGAGTCGGAGTTGATGTGGGGTTGCTGGAGTTGGAGTTGGTTATATTGCAGGAATATCAACGTTCTAATAGCAGTTTTCTTTTTGCTTGTCTCAAGGCTGCTGTTTTACCCTTTTTTTTCATTCGTCTTTCGTCTTCGATGAAATAAATAAAAAAATGTAGCAATATCTGTAGAAAATTTCGATGCTTTTGCTTCTTCTTTTAATGACACAAAGAACAAAAAAAAAAAGAAAAAAAAAGCAAGAAATAAAAATTGCGAAAATTTAACTTTGCCTTTCGGTGGTAAGACGGCTATTTTTCATTGAGGGTTGTTTTGCGTTCTCGCTTTTCTGCCGCTGCCGCTACCGCTATTGCTGCTTTTTTGCAATATTTCATGAGTTTTCTTTCTTGTTACTGCCTTTTATACTATGTTTTTGATTGTGATTGTGTGAGGAATTTTCCAACATTGACTTTGACACTCGACCCTCGTTGGTTGGGCTGTTTTTCGCCCGTTTTATGGCGTTTGGTACCACGCAGCGTTATACACTTTTTCAGTGCTTTTTGTTTCTTTTGCCACATTTACGTCATATTGTTGTTTCCTGCCAACATGTTTCATGACTCGTCCTTCGTCCCTGACGCTTTTTGCTTTTGTCAATTTTGTTGATTTTTATGTTAACGTACGTGTATGTGTAGATTTATGCTTGTGTTGTGTTGGTGCGGCAATTTGTTTTTTTTTTCTCCCCCGTCAGTCAGGTTTTCCCCCGAACTGAGGTTTGCCCAAAATTGCTGAGTTGTTTTTTTCTTTTTTCTTAAAATTTCGGTCTGTTTCGTTTTTCTTCTAAACTTATTGCTATTTTGTTCTTTTGTCTGTCTTCAATTTTATTGTATTTTATTAGATTTTCTTTATCATTGCTACTCTTTTTGCTATGCTTTGGGTTGTTGGTAATTTAAGCTCAATCGAAAATTATTGCTTACAATTTAGATTATGTTGAATTGTGCTTTCATTGCGCTCTTATTGTGTTCCGATTGGGCTCTAATTGTGTTCTGATTGAGTCGTCAGTGAGAGGTTTTTATTGTAAAAAGCAAAAATTTGCATTTTTAATTTGTTGCTAGGCTATTTAAGCTACAAAATTAAATGTTTTTTGAAAAATAGCATTAGTTTTTAAATACGCTGTATATCTTATAGCTCTTTTTATTGATTAATGCAAGGGTTTTTCCAAAAAACCAGAGAAGTAGAAGATTCTTCTAACCTAAGCCAAAAAAAGAACTTTAATACTGCTATCTTTTGCCCTGAAAACAAAACCTGAGATTGTCTTAAGATTGATGAAAGCTTAGCCCCAAGAGTTATCCACTCTCTGTAACATCCTTTTATATTCCCATAAATTATAGCACTGTTATACATATACGTTTAAAAGACCACAATTACTTACTTTAACTGTTTATAGATGGCAAAACTTGCTTGAAGTCTTCAGGCAAAAAACGGAAGCAAACAAAAATTTTTTTTTTCTCAGCACAGTTATTTATCATTCGAAAAATGGTGACGTTGACAACGTCGACGACACAATATACAATGTGACCAGAACCTAGCTGTAAGGAATAAAATAGTAGGTGGGAAAAAGTAGAAGCCGTTGCCTTTTTATAAACGTCCTTCGATATTTTGCGCACTTAATGCTTTATTGCTGTGATTTGTTTCATTGTTTTTTATTTTCATTGCTATTTTTTTCTGGCTGATTGAGTTTTACTAAAGAAAATCTCAGCAAATCAAGGCAATTTAATTAAATCAGTTGAAAACTTTGCCCAAGAGTTTGAATGGGTTTCTAGAGAAATAGTGAGGAAGGGAAGTTATGGAAGGAAAAAGATTATAAATTACATTATAACGAAATTGCCAAGAAAATAGACGCCAGTTTCAACACAACCTTGAGTTCGATTTAAGATAATTGTTACGACAAGAAATTTGTAATTTGCGAATTGTTGCGATTTTAAGAGATTTATATTTTGAAAATATTTGTAAAATATTTTTAATTTTAAACTAGAATTTTATACAAAGAACCAAATAGCTACTTTTGATGTAGACTTTTCCTAGAGCGAATAGTGTTATAAAAACAAAAAATAAGTATGCTTTGCGACATCAATCTTCAATAGATGAATTGTACCTTCGGTTCAAAATTGAACCTGACTGCGCGAATGAAACAACAACAGTTGTCATAGAGCTAACGATTTTATTAAGGCTGGCAATACTGTTATAGGATTTGGCGTTAATTTTACCGCGATTTGTGAAGTTGTTCCTTTCTTATTGCTCTGTAAATAAGTTTACCTCGAGTCTGACCTGCGAATTTCATAATGCAAAAAAAAAAGCTGAGCAAAGAGTGTGTTTGAAATTGTGTTTTACCAATGGAATTTATTGTCCGTTAAAAATCTTGCGGAATGGGGAGTCTGCTCTATCACATACGAAGATCTTTGAGTGGTACAAATGGTTTAAAAAGGGTCGTACATCAGTTGGCAACTTGCCTCACCCTTCTCGTCCAGCAACATCAATAAAAGATGAACATGTCATAAAAGTAAAGGAAATTGAGCTTGAAAGTTGTCGTGTGCCGTGAGAGATATAGATGGGTAGCTCGATTTATCGACTGGATCGGCGCACAATATTTTACATGATGTTTTTGACATGCGACAGGTTGCCTTGAGTCTGACCTGCGCATTTCATAATGCAAAAAAAAGGTGAGCAAAGAGTGTGTTTTAAATTGTGTTTTACCAACGGAATTTCTTGTCCGAATGCATTAAAAATCTTGCGGAGTGGGGAGTCCGCTCAATCACATACGAAGATCTTTGAGTGGTACAAATGGTTTAAAAAGGGTCGTACATCAGTTGGCAACTGGCCTCATCCTTCTCGTCCAGCAACATCCATAAAAGATGAAAATGTCAAAAAAGTAAAGGAAATTGAGCTCGAAAGTTGTCGTGTGCCGTGAGAGATATAGATGGGTAGCTCGATATATCGACTGGATCGGCGTACAATATTTTAGATGATGTTTTTGGCATGCGATAGGTTGCAGCGCGACTTGTGCCAAAATTGCTGAAGTTCCTTCAAAAAGATTTTCGCAAAACTGTCGCTCAGAAGATGCTTGGGTGTACGAATATGATGTCTAAATAGTTCAACAATCTGCAGAGTAGCGCTATTTAGATGAACCGAAAAAACCACGTCAAAGTCGTACAAAAATTAAGTTGATGTTGACTGTTTTCTTCGATTCTCAAGGTGTCGTGTACTCGGAATTCCTTCCGCAATCGGTCAACGCTCAATATTATTTGAGCAGCTGGTAATCTGAAAGCAATGGAGGATCTTGACACTCCATTTGGGGGGGCTATCCAAAAAATGTGGCTTTGGAATAGTTGCAGATATTGGCACAGGCCTGTCGCCAGACCAAGAAGACAGAGGGGCGGGCATGAATCTTGGGGGGCAATATTTTTTTCATTTAAATTAAAAAAAACAATTTTTTAACGTGTGAAATAAATACATTACACATATTTATTAAAAAACAGTTAATTTTATAATACATACATGGATATGCAGATCTTTTTATACATAAGATTTATACATAAAAATAATATAAAAATTAACTCAGGACTTTGTAATAAAATTAAGGTAAAAATACAAGATTTATTTAAAGTGGCTACAAATATAGGAAACAGTAGCGAAATGGGCTAACATATGTATAAGACATTTAAGTAAAACAAATAAAAAAATTGAATTTACCCGCATCCGTCGTTTGCATCAAATTGATGCAAATTTTTTATTCAGATATATCTTTAGATATATCTTTATACATCTTTTGCTTCTTTAAATTTTTGCTAGAATTAAAATTTGAAGTTTTTTTTTTATTTTAAAATTAATAAAAATTCAACATGCACAAAAAAATTTAAAAATTAAAAACATTTCAATGAATTATATATTCTTTTTGTATCTGCATCAAATTGGTGCACAACGTTGTTTTCATTTCTAGAAAGTTCCTACGGATGCGGGTTAAAAAAGTATTAAAATTCAAATCTTATTTTTTGGTAGCAAATGTTGGCGACCCAGTAGAAATTTGAAAAATTGTAACAATTTGTCTGAAATGTTTTGTTAAACAAATTTCATATGCATATTCAAGTCATGACTAAGGTGAATGTGTATTGGCCAGGGTGGAAAACGGTTGTAGTAAGGGGGCAATGCCCCCTAGTTTTTCCTCCCTGGCTACAAGCCTGTATTGGCAATAGTCGCTAATATAATATTGAATCAATCGATGAAGATTTTAGCGCTGGTCCAGATGGAATTCCTGCCACAGTATTAAAACAATGCGGCTCCATTTTGTGTCGACCACTTTTTTTAATTTTTAATAAGTCAATTAATGAAAGTAATTTTTCTCTTTTTTGGAAAAAATCATTTATTAGTCCTATTTACAAAAAAGGTTGCAAAAATAACGTCACTTTTTATAGGCCTATTGCTAAGCTGTCTTCAATTCCTAAACTTTTTGAGCGAATATTGTACGATCGAGTGAAAGTTCACTGTGGGCAAGTCATGATCGTCAGTATGGTTTTGTTACTGGTAGATCCACTGTGTCTAATCTCTTCGACTTCACTGCATTCTGATTGAAATCTATGGATTCTGCTTATTTATGCAGATGATATGAAAATATACAGAACAATTGATTCTAATAACAATGTAGATGTGCTTTAGTCAGACTTGAAATCCTTTGAGGTTTGGTGTTCTAAGAATAACATGTTTTTAAATCCAGATAAATGTCAAACTATGACCTTTTCACGTAAAAGGAACAATTTTATTTTAGATTACAAAATTAAAGATACTGCATTAAGTCGTGTAACTACCGTCGTTTAACATGCATATTGATAGAATTTGTAAAAAAGCATCTTCTATGCTTGGTTTTATAAAACGCTGGTCCAAAGAGTTTGATAGCTACATAACAACTACAACTCTGTATTATTCAATTGTGCGTCCTCATTTGGAGTAAGCAAGTCAAGTTGGTCCCCACATTACATTGTGCATGTAGATAGTATAGAAAGAATCAAAAAACGTTTTGTTCGGTTCGCTCTGAGAGGCTTAACGGCAACTGACACATTTAACCTTCCTTCATATGAGAATCGTTTAAAATTTTTAAAAATGCAATATTTAAGTGAGAGAAGTAAATCTGCTGATATCGTTTACTTACACGAACTCATAACTGGTGTATTAGATTCTCCAGAACTTCTTTCCCTTATAAATTTTAACACTAACCGTAGAAGCAATAGAAATGCTAACAACTTGATTTGTTTACAATTTAGTAGAACTAATTATGTGTTAACTACTCCAATAAATAGCATGAGTACCTTTGTTAACAACTGTAGCTTTTTTGATGTTAACTTGTCAAAAGGTCAACTCAAAAGTAAGCTAAAAACTATTATATAGTTAGATCTACGTACATTAATGCATGGTTAGTTGTAACGACTTAATGTCCTTGACTCACGATTGAGCCCAACTACTTTATTGGTGGGTAAATTTTTCCAACATTGGCTTGTTTTGAGCCATTTGTATCAATGGCGTTGAATTTTTTTCAATTGCTATCTGGGTTGTGACTTTAAATGAAAGCGAAATAGCTGTAGTAGCTGAACTCTATTGTTATTGCACGCATAATTAAAAAAATATGTCGTGGTAAGCATATGAAAAAATTTAACTAAAAAGGAAATTTCGGTGTATAAAAATTCAATTCACTAAAAAATGCAATCTAATTCAAAATCTAATTTAACTTTTGCAACAATTAAAAGTGGTATCTTAAATAACACAAATATTGCGATTTTTAAAAAAATCAGTTTTACGATTAATTCAAATAAAAGACCAGTTATCCAGTCTTCAGTAACTTTATATATAAAGTTCATATGTTTGAAATACAAAAAAGTTTACATAACTTGAATGAAAATTATTGGAAATGAATAAAATTGTTGTTCTAAATTTTACATTAAATGAACTACAAAATTTCCAGACCCTGTTTGAAAAATCTAATCACGACACGAAATCTAATCTGTGCTTCCGTGTTTTGCCATATCTATTAACGACTTGATCCACAGTTACTTTATTATCATAGTGTATATTTCTTAAAGCAAGTCCGTTCAATCTTTCCTGTGTTGTCGCAGAACATGTTTCTAATAGTGATGGGAGCTATAGAATAAAAATATTCTAATTATAAAATAGTTTAAAATCATTCATTCATTCGATAGTTTTTTTTTCGTATTAGAATGAATGAAAAATTTATTCGACAGTAAGATTCGTACGACAGTTTTTTGTTCTAGTTAATATTTATTAATTCGAATGAATGAGCAAATTATTCGATACATATATCATTCAATAGTTTCATGAACTATTTACTATTTTTGTTTTTTAGTAAATGAATGAACGAAATACTCGAACGAATTGTTCGATAGTTGAAATCATTCGACAGTTAACTGTCGACATTTGAAATCATTCGATAGTGCCTATCACTAGTTTCAAATTAGTTTTAATTCTTGATTAAATTCAGTTTCTCCACTTAAAGGCAATGGTTATTAAAATTTTTAAAAGACTTTAAAGAAGGGGATACAGTACAGCATGGTAGAGGTCTAATGAGTATATAGTAGGATAGCTCGAAGTATATGGGAAAATAAAATGTAATATGAATGAATGAATTTAATAATTCTTATTTACTTATTTAATCGATAGATCTTCATAAGACCTTTCTAATGAATAAAATGTAATACAAAATACATATATGGAAAATTATAACACTCAATTTTTGAACCTCTGAGCTGAAAAACTAAGATATCTAGGATTTTGAGTTAAATCGTTTGAGTCTCTTATCACCGGAAATACCGATGGACTTGCCTCTAATTTTTTCTTTTAATTTGGGACCAACACATTTTTTTTGTAATGAATTTAATAATTCTTATTTACTTATTTAACCAATAGATCTTCATAAGACCTTTCTTATGAACTCCTTCCTATTCGACAAATTTGAATAATATTTGCGCAATTTTGAGAGATTTCTGAAAAACAGATTAGACGAGAAGCAAATGATTGATTGAATCCAAATTTGTTGTTGTTTTCCAGCTAAAAAAAATGAACTTTCTGCTATAGCGAAAAAGAACTTCGAGCGTAATCAAAATGTTGATGACGCTCAAGACCAGAATCAATCAAAGAGAATAAAAAAAGGTGATGAACTTCATTATTTGATGCTTGTCTGAACTCTTTCATTGGGGAAAAAAAATTATTGTTTGAATTTGTTTGCACTAGTTATGAAAACCAATCAAAATTATTTTTTTACTGAATCACGTGGCTCTACTTGATATTCAACTACCACAAACAGTTTAGGTTAGTTTGTTCGTATTTTAATGATTACGATCAAATATATAAAAAAAACCGATTTTGTAGACAAATTCATCGGCATATCCGGTGGCTAGAAACTAAAACGATTTTCCTCAAATTCAGGATATCCTGTGGCAGAATGTTGAATCTTCGAAAGTTTCGAAGTTGTCGGAATTATCGAAAGTCGGTATGTTGTAACACTTTCGACAGGCGATATTAGCGACAAAATATCACGTTGATTTGGTGGCAGTGATCTAGAAGCAAAAGAAATATAAAAGCCAATATGTATTCATTTAAGCATGGTTTTATTTATTATTTCACACAGAAGTGCTTAAGTTAGTAAAATAATAGAAGTATTGTCTGTTATTAGAGTATATACATTAGGGCGGGTCGATTTATTTTTCGACAATTTCCCTATGATTTCCGTATTCTATGGGTTATTCCATGAAAATTTGCCAAAGGAACCATACCTCTATCGTTAAAATCGAGTCCCCTACTTTTTGTTGGTAGATTTTTTCCCAAATTGACGTTCGTATGAAATATAACCTACACGTTCACATCCATAACTCAAAAACTATAGGTTTAATCGCCAGTAGGCGCATTGGAAAGGTGAGCTCATTTTGATCAATTAACAAAAAAATCTCCAACATTGGTCCAACGGTTCAAAAGTTACGGGCATTTTTGTCCAAATTTTGGAGCATTTTTCCATTTTTTTCATGATTTTGTCCAAGAATATTAGTTTCATGGCCATTTTTTTGGCTCAATTTTTTTGACTTACGAAGCTTACGAACCTTACGTTACACCAAGACTAGAAAGCAAACAAGACTTTCAGAAAAAATAAGTTTTTTTTTCACATTTTGTCTTTTACTACACTCAAATTGAATATTTTGTTTTGATAATAGGTTGATAGATACTTTATCTCTTAATTTGAATTTTTGTAGAAAAAAAAAAATAAAAAGGGAAAAAAATCAAAAAGTTGGTTTTATGTGTTATTTTGTTTTAGCAATATCGCATGAATTAATCAACCGAATTCGATAAATTTGGGCTTAAACTCTTCGTTTTGAATTATAAATTGAATTAAATAATGGATTGAGCCAAAAAAAATGGCCATGAAAGTAATATTCTTGGACAAAATCATGAAAAAATTGGAAAAATGGTCGAAAATTTGGACAAAAATGCCCGTAACTTTTGAACTTTTTACCAACAAAAAGTAGGGGACTCGATTTTAACGATAGAGGTATGGTTCCTTCGGCAAATTTTCATGGAATAACCCATAGAATACGGAAATCATAGGGAAATTGGTGAATTTTTTTCACTCCCTACAAATCGACCCGCCCTAATATACATATATGGTAACCTTCGAACTGTTTGTTTAAACTTACTTCCCTTTTTTTGCCAAACAAAGTTGTTTGTTGAAAATTACTAATTCAACATTTTTGGTTTAAATTAAATTTTTTCTTTATAACATTTCTTTTTATATATTGATCAACGTTATTAATATGCCAAGTATCAGAAAAAAAACTTGCGTGCAGTTGTTTAATGTTCGAACATAACTTCGAAACAAACCAAATCGCCTGTCGAACGTAAATGTTACAACATACTGCCACGTCGAAAACTTCGCTTCGATGTTCGCTTCGATAGTGAAGTTACAACATGTCGCCACTGATTTTCAGAAATGAGTCAGCCGAGTGTATAGCACTAGTACTTGAATCATACCATTCTTTTTGGACATTTCATCTTAAGCCTCTGGAGATTCTTTGAAGAATATCGAATTTATATTATATAGTTTTCTTACATCTTGTGTAATGTAATGGTTTCCAGGTAACAGAATAAGGATACAGTTCTAAAAATTAATATAAATCCAAAGTTGTTGTTGAAATCAACTTTTTAAATCTATTATCACATTATCAAGGAACATAAGAATCATTTTCAAGAAGCTTTGGGGATTTGGCGATCGGGGTGGATCCGCGCTTGGCTGGAAGCAATTGCAATATAACGCTGCAAATCTGGCCAAAACTTATCCTCAAACATTCAAAAGAACTTATTTCCCTTAGTAGTGACCACATCAGTACCATGATAAGGGTTTTAATAGGGCAGTGCCTGATTGATTACATGCTCAAAGATAAAATATCTTCCACAATGACGTTTGCAGAAGCTGTACAGATGAATAAAGGCCCAGCCAAAATAGACGAAACGAGAGGATAGCATTTTGACGAATGTCTGCACTCGTTACGGATGTTTACGGTTTTACCCCAAAATGAAACGATTTGCTCAACTCGTCTGAAACAGCTGATCAGTAGGCAATCGAGTATTATTTATTTATTTATATTGTGCATTTTGTAATTTTTAATAAAGATTTGTGAAAAATGAGTGAAATAATGGCGAAATTGAAACAAATTGATGAAAATAAAATAAAAACGCACTCTGCACAGCTGTTGTTGACGAGTTGCTACGCTAGCAGTTCGGTTCTTACGGAATAACACGTCTTGTCAAACTGTTTCGTTTAGTTTCGTTCAGTTACGTTTGCTCATTTTGGGTAACAACATTAATATGCATTTAACCGAACACTTACATTTTTACTCGTTACGGAGCAAAACTTCTATTTTGGTTGGGCCTTGAGAGTAAGAATCCACAATGCATCTTCTCTGCACCTGTCCAGTGCTGGCTCAAAACCACCTTTCCCATTTAGGCCACTGGTTCTTCAATGAACTACATGACTTTTCTGAATATCCAATTTGCAGAATTCACAGCTTTTCAGAGTAGCGCATTTGATTCCCTGTTATAACAACGGGCCTCATTGGCCTAAGTGTGTCTCTGTAAAGAGACAGCCGCTGTAACCTAATCTAACCTACATGATTTTTAATTATAGAAAAAAAAAACAATATTTAGATCAAGTAAGTTTTGAAGAAAGCATCAACAAAAACTATTGAGTCCATCATTAAAAAGTTTTTATGTACACAAAAGAAATTGAAATTTCTATATTAAATAATTAATTAGTTGTTAATAAATAAGAAATGATAAAGTAATTACGCAAAATTTAAAAAAAATAATTCATAACTTTAAAAGCAGATTTCTAAAAACTAGTAATAAGTTCAAATGAGAAATTCCTTAAAGTTGAGACGATCGAAATTGGTCATAAATGCGTTAAAACAAACTTTATTTTGATTTCGAACTATCTTTTATTAGTAATCATTTTATTTTATTTGTTAAATAAATAATAACATAAGCATATAATAACATAAGCATAAAGACTAAAGTAAAGCAAAAATACAACAATAAATGTGACAATATGAAATGGAAGCAAAACTGAGAAATTCACACTTAAAATCTCATCGCCTCTGTGGTGCAATGCGCTAGTGCGCGCTTGCACGGGTATCACAAAGATTTCTGATGAAGCCTTTAGCAGGGCCGAAATTGCAATAAAATCAGCCAGTGATTTTTTCCTTTTCATATTGAAAAAAGTTGTTGTTTTGTTGTTTCTTTGGAAAAGATTTGTTAGAACAATTAATTGTTCTAACTTTGACCTAAAGCTCAATAAACGATTTTAAACTATCAAACAACTAGAATTTGTATTTAAAATCAAGTATGATTTAAACTATTAAACATTTAGAATTTGTATTTAAATCATATAAAATCAACATAATAAATAACAAGGTCGTATAGGAAAAACTTAAATTTGTTAAAAAATTTAATTTTATTTAATAATTTTTTTAAATTTCTAGACTTGAGCTAAGGCAAAAATTAAGCCATTTCCAATTCAAATAATAAAACTGCGGATAGTATTTGGACAATCTTATATATATTACACAAACGCAAATTTTGTCCGGCGTAAGGCTTTTTAAGTACAAGTCCAATCTTAATAAATGTAGTATGGTTTGGTAGGTTTAGACCTGTAGACGTGCAAGCTGGACTTTTTATTGCTTAAAAATTTATATTTTTTACGTTACAGCGAGTTAAAATTTGCATATAATTGTTGTTGCTATGTTGCTTTTTCTATTCTTAATTTCAGCATATGCCTAAAAATATGTGAGATATTTATCGTCACCTATGAGCTAATAGCTATGAAACTGTAATACTGACGCATAATCTTTTATAATTTCACAGCTAAAAACATTTTTGTTCAAGCATTTTTCAACTGGAAATCAAGAAATATTCTTACTCCTGTATATTTAAAATAGATATGTAATAAAATATGCTATTATATCGTCGTTGTGCGTGCAATACCACGTATATTACAAAAAGGCAAAAATTAATTTCATTATAATTTTGATCTGTTGAAAATCTATTCAATAGCTTAAAATAAAATCTAGGTATGTTTGATGTTGGCGCTTTAACGCCATACGGGTTACTAGTTTAGAGATATTCCGCGACATAACATTTGTGCGGCAACAAAAGCGAATAGTTAGAGATAGTTTTTATAAATTCGTAAGTAAAACAGTATTGCATTTGCTATAAATGCAATGTTCCTAGATTTTTAGGTGCAACATATTTTTCAGCGTTTGAACTGAGCTTAAGCCTCCATAGTCCTCCTGGATCCGTGACTGCAGTAGAGTGGTAAGTCCTGTAAATTAATAACGATTTCCAGTTTGTGAAAACTGCAAGATCCCTTTTTAAATTTTAAAATGAGTAGTTGACACAACTTTTGCAGTTTGTTGGTCTCTAATCTCGAAATCGAGAAAAAAAAAATCATCAGTTATTGAAAAATTAAATAAAAATTCAATTGAAATATGTAAAATTTAAAAAATAATCAAGATTTCTACAGTATTCATTGCATATTTTTTTTTTTAATTTTGTATGTCTCCATGAATGTGAATTTAAAATTTACTATTTTTTTAAAAATATTTTGTTTCTGAGCATAAAATTTTACATTGACTCCATAAAACAAGGAGATTCTGAGATAGCCAACAAATGATTTAAATATGAAAAATTGGTGGAAAACACTTACCTCTTATTGAAAAATGCTCACAGTGTCTGCGAAAAATAAAGTTTTTTTTTTCTTGTAACTGCTATTCTTTTTATCTTTTATATATGAGTTTACACGACAGTTCAGTAAAACTTATTCAATTTAATTATTCTCTTTTTTTATATTTTAAATGCATTAAGTTTAAGTTTTTTGTGCGAGTTCTAAAAGCTTTTTGTGGTGGAGTGCAATTAAACCTTTGTTGTTAATTAATTTGATTTATTATTTAAAGAGAAACATTTTTCCATTACTTTTACGCAAACGCATCAACGGCACACACGTAGTACGTAGACGTATACGTCGTAACGTTGTCAACACAAAAATAAAACGCGTTACCGGCAAATGAAAGACGTAAGCGCGCACTTTTTTGTCCTGCTCTCGCTAACGAGTAGACGTGCGAATGTGTAGCAAAACAGACAAAGAAAGCCCGATATAAACGAACGAAGGTAAACAATGACGAGTGATTGGATGCGGTGTGTGTTGGAGACGTAGGAGAAGAACACCTGAGTCGCGCGCTGCACTAGCGAATGCGTTGGTTGACCTGCGTTGGTCACACAGCTGGAATTCGTTGGATACTTGAAAGTATCTTGCAAGTTTTTAGTTTGGTGCTGTTGTTGTTGTTAGTGTTGCATGAATCATGCCGTTTGTTTGTTGGCTTTTTGTTTGGTTCTTTTTTTTCACTCTCGGTCTCAGTGAGATGCTGCCTGTATTTTTGCGGTTGCTTGTTTTTCTTGATTTTGCAGTTCGTTGCGCTCGCTAGTGTATCTGAAAATATTTAAGATATATTTAAGAAAACAACCAAAAGTTGCAGATACTTTTGAGTAGCTGCCAGAAACGAGCTTGCAGCATGTGGTAGTTAGCATTAAGCAGCAGCAGATTTACAGGGTGCAGCAGCAGCAGTAACAGCAATGTGATGTAGCAACAAGAATGTCTCGACGTGGGAATGTGATTTGTTAGTTAGGAGTGCTTGTTAGTGTGTGTTCGTATGGTTTTTGCATTCCTTATGAGCGTGTTTTACTGATTGGCAATTGAGATCAAAGTTGAACATATCATGGCTTCAATTGTATCTCAGTTGCCTTTAGCAGCTTAAAAAATGAAACGTGAAAGTAACTTATTTCTTGATTCAATTGACTTTCAAACTAAAAATAAAAAAACTGTGTAAGCAATTGATGACATTGCAAAAAATCTTATCATCGAGCTTACACAAAGATTTCGCATCGGCTTTAAAGTACATAATATAGGGTGGTATAAAATTAAGTTTTTTAGAGGGTTCGAAAACAGAGGGATTTTTTCAGTCAAAAAATGTTTAATGCCACAATGGTTAAAGCCTTTGCTAAAGGTGCTATGCTGTGTTTCCTTGAACTGGCATAGAAATTTCGGAAGATTTTTTTAACACAATTTTTATGACTTCCTTACCAGATTGTGGGGCAACTATATTGAATAAAAAAGGTGTAAAAAGATTGTGGGGCAACTATATTGAATAAAAAAGGTGTCACTTCAAAATCGGATCTGTGATAAGAGACCCACAAAAATCTTCCACCGTTTGAAAATAAAAAACAATGCAAATTTTCAGCAAACGTTTTGTGTAAAATATTTAGTTTTTTGAAATAATTTTTGCAAATTTTCCGTGATTATTATTCATGATTATTTTGGGATTAAGGGGTATGAACAGTGTTAAACTTTTCCGAAAAAATTTTGTTTATTTTTCATAAATTAGAGGAGTATTGAGGTATAGGTATTTTTATTCTGAGAATTGTGAAAAAATTAGAAGTCGGTTCTAAGTCAAATGTTATTAGTTTTGATGCTTAAAGTATTGGTGTCAAAAGAGTATAGAATAAGAATCGTATGATAACCTATAAAAAGTTATTAGGGAAATTTTGTGAAAACCCTAAAACCGATTTTCTAGAAATTTGGAGGGCATTGTGGGACACAACATGGTTGTAATGTGATATACTGTCTTTGAATGAGTTTGAAAAATCTAAACGAAAAAAAAATTACATATTATATATATGAACTGTTTTGGGAGGTTTCTAATAAATAAATTTATTAGAATTTAATATTTCAAGTTACACAAAAGAAAACGTTTCTAATTCAACGAATAAGAAAAAGGCAAGAGAAAACAGAATCAGAACAACAGGGTTGCTTAAAAAACTCATTACATTTTTAGGGATCGCTGCAACGTAAAATAAAAAGTGTTACTTATACGCAAGTTAAAAAGCATTGATAAGAAGAATGTTAAATACCGCCACCACATATATAATCATAATACCTCATTAGCCGCCAAGATGTAAACCACAAAAGCAAATTTAGCACTAATTAATCAAACCTTATCACTTACCTAAAATGCAAAAAGTACACAATAATAGATAACTCGTTGTTTTCCTTAAAAAACTTCCCTGACTTTGGAACAAAAAAAAAAGGCGACCAAACGCATTAAAATGATGCGTTCAACTAATAGAAAACGTGTTTGGTTTCGTTGATTTTTTTAATCTCTACCAGTGGTGATATTTGATAATTTTGGAGGGGACTTTTTTTACTCTTTAGAAAGGACTTCTTCGGATGCGAAAGCACATTTTTTTAATATGATAAAATAAGTTTTTGTTTTGTTACTGAGACACATATGAAATGCAAATTTTATACTTAACTCATTAAAGACTGCTCATAGATTCCGCCGTACAATTTTTTTTTTAAATTTATCAGGAAGCTTATATAGGCCATAGAAGTTGCTTTGCAAAATTTCAGGTTTGTAACTGTCACCGTATTTGAGATCTGCATTGGGTATTTAAATACCCAATCGGCTAATCCGGGTTCTTGGTGTTAGTAAAAATTTGCATATATGGCAACATTCTTCTGTCATAATGAACACCTGATAAAGAGAATACTAGAGGCAAACTGACCACGAATTCTTCCCTCGATCTAATTCGATTTTCTAATTTTCTACATAGCTTTATACATGGAATTTGCCATTTTTGAAAATCACACATCTTCGATCTTGAAAAGGAACATTTAATTGTATGAATTTCGTTTCACATTGTTAGGAGAATAAATAGTTTAATTTTTCCGTAATGTTTTAAAAAAAAATTATTTTTATATCTCATACCACTTTCGAGATATGGCCTTTTTCGTAAACACTTTTTTATGGGTATTTAAATACCTATTAGTCATTAATGGGTTAATAATTTAAGAATTAAACATACTCGATATATGTAACTGATCCTGATGGAGTGCAGCTTGTGCTACATTCATCACGGACTATGTTTCCATCAATGCTTCAGACTGGTTTGCTTGAATTGGAGTCGACAATCCAGGAAGCTTTACCAATCATCTGTATTTTTAATAGATTTATTAACTTCATCATAGTTATATTTAAAATAAATAACTAAGAATTAATGGAATATTGCTACAACAAAACAAATAATAATACTATCATCTCTGCACTCCACGCTGGTAGTTATAATGTTATATTCACAATCACTAGAAAATTAGACCTGAAAATAGAACACTAAAACCAGAGCTGGGCGATAAGGATTACGATTACCTCACGATTACGATTGCAGTTATCTTAAAAAAAAATGCAATTAGATTACTACGATCTATGAATTTACGACGATCTTAGATTACTATTACAGCAATCGTAATTTCGAAAAAGTTTAAATTGCAATGACTGCAATCGTAATCTAAATTCATTCGATGAAGGATTACGTTAATTGTAATCTCGTGTTTTCTTTTATAAGGATTAGAGTAATCGATTACCACCAGGTACTCTCATTTTTTCTGGTCTTTGCTACATTTCAAAAATATGCTTTCTGTTAATATTGAAGATATTTAATGATGGCAGATATGTTGCTATTGATGATAAACTTCAGTTCATTGCAATACACTTTATTGTAAATTACAGTGATTTTCACTAATAAAGGGTGATCTTTTAAGAGCTTGATAATTTTTTTTTTTAAAAAAAACGCATAAAATTTGCAAAATCTCATCGGTTCTTTATTTGAAACGTTAGATTGGTCCATGACATTTACTTTTTGAAGATAATTTCATTTAAATGTTGACCGCGGCTGCGTCTTAGGTGGTCCATTCGGAAAGTCCAATTTTGGGCAACTTTTTCGAGCATTTCGGCCGGAATAGCCCGAATTTCTTCGGAAATGTTGTCTTCCAAAGCTGGAATAGTTACTGGCTTATTTCTGTAGACTTTAGACTTGACGTAGCCCCACAAAAAATAGTCTAAAGGCGTCAAATCGCATGATCTTGGTGGCCAACTTACCGGTCCATTTCTTGAGATTAATTGTTCTCCGAAGTTTTCCCTCAAAATGGCCATAGAAATGCGAGCTGTGTGGCATGTAGCGCCATCTTGTTGAAACCACATGCCAACCAAGTTCAGTTCTTCCATTTTTGGCAACAAAAAGTTTGTTAGCATCGAACGATAGCGATCGCCATTCACCGTAACGTTGCGTCCAACAGCATCTTTGAAAAAATACGGTCCAATGATTCCACCAGCGTACAAACCACACCAAACAGTGCATTTTTCGGGATGCATGGCCAGTTCTTGAACGGCTTCTGGTTGCTCTTCACTCCAAATGCGGCAATTTTGCTTATTTACGTAGCCATTCAACCAGAAATGAGCCTCATCGCTGAACAAAATTTGTCGATAAAAAAGCGGATTTTCTGCCAACTTTTCTAGGGCCCATTCACTGAAAATTCGACGTTGTGGCAGATCGTTCGGCTTCAGTTCTTGCACGAGCTGTATTTTATACGGTTTTACACCAAGATCTTTGCGTAAAACCTTCCATGTGGTCGAATAACACAAACCCAATTGCTGCGAACGGCGACGAATCGACATTTCACGGTCTTCAGCAACACTCTCAGAAACAGACGCAATATTCTCTTCTGTACGCACTGTACGCATTCGTGTGGTTGGTTTAATGTCCAATAAAGTAAACTGAGTGCGAAACTTGGTCACAATCGCATTAATTGTTTGCTCACTTGGTCGATTATGTAGACCATAAATCGGACGTAAAGCGCGAAACACATTTCGAACCGAACACTGATTTTGGTAATAAAATTCAATGATTTGCAAGCGTTGCTCGTTAGTAAGTCTATTCATGATGAAATGTCAAAGCATACTGAGCATCTTTCTCTTTGACACCATGTCTGAAATCCCACGTGATCTGTCAAATACTAATGCATGAAAATCATAACCTCAAAAAAATCACCCTTTACTTATTAAAATAATCCTTGTAAACGATTGATGTAATCCTTATCAAAGAGAAGACGAGATAACAATTAACGTAATCATTTATCCAAAGAACTTAGATTACGATTGCAGTAGTCGTAATTTCGACTTTTACAAAATGTTATTTCGACTTTTTCAAAATAACGATTACTGCAATCGTAATCTGAGATGGTGCAATGAAAGATTTGCAGCTACCCTAATTTAAAAAATTTTTAAATTGGAATTAAAATAATCGTAATTCTTACCGCAATCAATTACACATGCAATTCTTATTGCCTAGCTCTGACTAGGTATCCTTTTGCTTCATAACAAACAAAGTAATCCTTTGTTATGATGTTGACAAAATTACAAAAGGCGTTGATGTGCTATATTTACCAACTAAATAAAATTTGGTGAATCAAATCCGAAAGTACTTTTTTTGGTGGTGAACTAAAGGGTGATTTTTTGCTATTTGCTTTTTCAGTGTACATTTCTTAACACTTTACGCGTAATTCGTAATATGTGGCAAAGTTAAAAATGCTCCGTAAGGTTGGCCATTTCATCATGAATAGACAGACTAACAAACGAACAGCGCTTGCAAATTATTGAATTTTTTTATCAAAATTCGTGCTCTGTGATAAATGTGTTTCGCAAATTACGTCCATTTTATGGTCATCATAATCAACCCACCGAACAGGCTATTCAAGCTATTGTGACCAAATTTAGCACCAGTTTCACTTTTCTGGACATAATAAATCCACCAACCTGTATGCGGAGAGTTCGTACCGAGGAAAATATTGCTGTTGTATCGGCCAGTGTTAATGAAGATCACAAAATGCCAATTCATCACCGTTGTCAACAATTGGGCTTGTGTTATTCGACCACCTGGAAGATTATACGTAAGGACCTCGGTATGAAACCATACAAAATACAGCTGGTGCAAGAACTTCAGCCGGGTGACCTACCACAACGTCGTTTGCTTGGTAAATGGACCTTAGAAAAGTTGGATGAAGATCCACTTTTTATCGAAAAATTGTTTTCAGCGACGAAGCTAATTTTTGGCAATTTGTACGTTAACAAACAGAATTGCCGAATTTGGTCTGCAGATCAGCCAGAGGCAGTTCAAGAGCTCCCAATGCACCATGAAAAATGCACTGTTTGGTGCGGTTTGTGGGCCGGTGGCATCATTGGATCGTATTTTATCAAAAATATTGAAAATTGCAACGTTACAGACAATGAAGCAAGGTACCATGCGATTACCGTGATTACCGACTTTGTTTACCCAAAATTTAAGAATTTTACTAGGTTGACGTGTGGTTTCAAGACGTAGCATGTGCCAAGTGACATCGTGGACCTATTAAGAGGCGAGTTTGGTGAGCAATTAATCTCACGTTTTGGAGCAATCCATTGGCCGCAAAGATCATGCGATTTGACCAAACTACACTATTTTTTTTTTGCGGCTACGTGAAGTTTCTCGTTAACAAGGATAAGCTGTCCACAATTGCAGCCCTAGAAGACAACATTACAGCTACCATTGGAAAGATACTGGCCGAAATGCTGGCAAAAGTATGTCAAAATTGGGCTTACGGATGGGCCACCTCACGCATAGCCGCGGGCAAAATTTGCATGAAATAATCTTTAAAAAGTAAATGGCAGGCATTGACTAATGCAAATGTTTTGTTTTTTCAATTTTAAAAAACCAAAGGCTTCAAAAACCACCCTTTATATCCGAAAGTAGTTTTTTGGGCCAAAAGGAGTTGGGGACTTTTTTAAAATCGAGAGGAGGTAAACAAGTTCTTATCCACTACAAATATCATCCCTGAACTCTACTTTTTGTCAAAAAACGTTTCACGGAACCGGAGATATTAGCCTATACCATATTAGCCTCCTATACCATAATACCCGAAGTTCCTCTATTAGTTTACACGCCAAAGTATGTGCATCTCAAGTTTCAAGTGAAAATTCGTACGTAAAGTATGGTTGACAGCATAACTAAGACAATTTGCGTCCGATCGATTTGATTCAAAATGAGTTATGTTGAAAATATGTGCCTTATTAACCTGACGTAGTCGTTTTTCTTTATCTGTTTTTATTTTGTTTTTATATACAATTTTCTATTGAAAAACACGTGAAAAACGTTCATTTTTTAAAATGGTCGCCATTTTTTTCTAAACAATATTTTGAAGATCCCCAAAGTACGGCTATAGCCAATGATTTATATTTTGAGAATCCTTTTCGTTTTTTGTTCTCAGTTGATCCATGTGAACGAACTTCTGTCAACTGAGGCCAGATTAAAGAGGTGCCCTTTTTTAAAGGACCGTTATTAAAAAATATACTATTAAAAAACCATAAATGAAATTTCTTAAGTATTTATTAATGTTCTTAAGGTGTGGACAAAGTTTGATATGTATCCATCAACCTGATTTCTTTTTATAAAATAAACAAAAACACTTAAAATTCAGACGTTTACACTGTTCATAATCCTTAAACTACTTACAGTATTACACTCGATTATATTTATCCTTGATTATGTTGACTACGCGATTATATTTACAGTTTTAAATTTGACAAATTTTATATGAGCCCTCAGTTACATTTACCAAGCATATTTTTCGCTATCAACTATATCCATATTTCTTGAAAGAAAATATAAAAAAATCGATGTTTAACTATTGCTTTTGTTTGAAGTGAGCGACAACTTCTTTGGAGTCTTAATACAGAAAAAAGATTCTAAAAAATACCCTCGGTTATATGAAAGCCTAGCTATACATTAATTGGTGTACATATATAATGGAGTGTGTAGTGTATTTCCAAAAGATGAGCTTGTTAAATGACAAATTTTCAAGTCACACAGTGATTGAAGTCAGACCCGTGAGCAACATTTTCTAGTGGGGAGGTGTTTCGATTACAAAAATTTATTAGCGGTATTAAGATATTTAAAGTGGAAATATGGGAATTTTACCTGCATAATTAATGTGGCTTAAATGATTTTTTTCTTTTTAAATTAAAACAACCTGCTCACAATAGATAATAATATACAATAAAAATGGGTTAAAAATAACAGAGGTCGGATAGTTTTTATTTGGGCTGCTAATCTCGAATCTGGTTTAAAGATTTTCGGCTTGGATTTCGGTTAGTTTCGGAGAAATGCTACACTATATGAATTGTGTGAACTTCTAAATTCCTATTTTTATGAAAATAAGCAGGTCTTTTTTTTAAAAAAATAGTGTATAGTTATTGGGAGTAACCATGATTAATAAAAAATTATGAAGCTAAAAATCATAACCTCTATATTTGTTTGAACATGTCATCTGTGGTAAAATGGGACCTACGACCGGTTCTCAAAAAGCAATAGAAAGTTTTTTAAAAGTAATTTTGTATAAGAATATACGTTTGGCAAGATTTTGGAAATCTAAACTTCAAAAACTGTTAGAAAACTTGAAGATAGACAACATTAAACTATTTATAAAATTCATTTGCAAATAAAATCCATACCTTGACATACAACTTATAAAATTTGTAAATTTTTGTTTTCCTTATTTTCTGTTTTTTTGAAACTTGCAAAAATAATTTCTATTAGTCTAAGGCCTTAGTTGCTATAGCTAGAATATGTAGTTAAATTTTTACTAATTTATTTTACTTTTATACTAATAAAAACAAACTTTTTACTGTTTGGCCGATTAATACCATGGGCATCGGTACTGGCTAGAAATTCAAGTATCGGCATCGATTAAAATTCAAGAACTGGCTTTTCAAATACAGCAAAAATTGGCATGTGTGCGAAAATCAGGGATCGTCCGAACACATATTTTTATGAATATCTATGAAATTCTATAAAATAACAAAATTTATTTATGGTGTTATAAATACCTGCCGTAAGTCTGATTTTCGTGAATTAGAAAATTCTCAAAACGACCTAAGAATACTAATGTTCTTAAAATATCAATAACTTTATTTTTTCTCTAAGAAGAGACTACTTATTTGCATCGAAATTGGAAGATTAGTAGAAAAGCTTGAAAAATCTCCCGATTTCATAAAATGAAAAATATATCTCAGAAACCTGACTTCAGAAGAAACACAAAACAGATTCGTGATCAGCAAGTAAATAGCCTTCAGAATAGATTTAGAACCCTATAAGAAGTTAAAATAATGATATTTTATTTTAATCTTTTACAGGGTCTAAAGCTATTCTAAAGACTTTTTTAATAAATTAATTTTTTGAGAAAAACATATTGTTTTTATTTTACCCTATAATTTCCTGACAAATTATTTAAATTGAGATCCTACCCTATAATTTCCTGCCAAATGATCTTAATTGAAACGTTGAAAATTCTCTTTTGAAAAAAATAACTGTGTAAATTATTTTAGTTAAATAATATAACAACTGGATTTGGTTTTTTATAAAAATATTCTTGCTTAAATAAGCATATATAATTAAATAAAAATGTAATTAAAAACAAAATTGCCATACAAAATTAGTTAATTTTTAGGAAATATTTTAACATTTAAAGACAATTTTAAAAAAACGAAAAATAAGCAGTGACGTTGAAACATACTTTGTTTAATCAATTAAAAATATAAGAGAAGATAGTTTTTACAATAATTTACTTTTCGATTATTTGAATTAAAAAGAAAAACTAATGTTATATTGTTCAGATTACGAAATATGTACCTATGTATGTGTATACAAAAACCGAATCGATATTAAAACCACACCTTTCAGGGATTAAAAAGTATGAAATAACTCCTTAAAACGAGATCAGCACAGACAATTTATATTCATTTCTCTCCGATAAAACCGCTCCAAGAAATTTAGTACAACTTGCAACATGTGAATAAAGAGTATTTCGAAGAGCTCGTATTACTTTTGAGATTTTTGTATGGAATTTTTTATTTTCTATACAATTTGATTCAACTTTTTTCCGCCAGATTTAGTTTAAAAAAATTTATTGCACTATGTACATTAGGGTGCCTCATCAAAAAAGTTGTCATTGCCCCCGGCTTAAAATAAACCTTGGTCTATTCTAAGATGAATGCACAACATTTTTTGGCTGTAATGATAGCCGTCAGTGAGCTAAACCATTTTGAAAAAACCTCAAAAAAGAAATAGTATTACTAAGGAAGTTCTTCCAATCTAATCCAAAAACTTTCAAACCTTTGCCGCCTGACCAAAGATATTGCGAATTTTAATGAAAATTTTTGACTTATTTTTATTTGATTTTAACTAAAATTCAAATAACTTTATTATTTTTTATGCGATCCTAGTTTTCAGGGTATCGATGGAAAGATATTTAATTCTTCTATATATTCCTTAACAAAATTTTTTAAATTTCATACAATTTAAACAATAATATATACAAAAAATAGCATACATAAAACATGCAAATTTAGAAATTTTAAGGTGGCTTTATTTTTAAATTTTTTTTTTTAATTGTGACGATGGATTTGAAATCAGCGACCAATTTTTAGCTAGTGATGTTTTTTTCTCTGAATTCCCACGAATATAAAAGGTTTTTAGGTGGCAAAAGATAAAGAAGTTACTTGAGTTTTATCTTCTAACTACTACACCAGCTACGATTTTTACGAAAAACATGGTTTTTAGAAGTTTTTTTTGACTCACTGGCGGCTGTCGTTACAGCAAAAAAAAATTTGTGCATTCATCTTAGAATCGATCTAGGCTCATTTTAAGTCGGTGGCAATGACACCTTTTTCTTCGGCCATAGAGGTCGAGGCACCCTAATGTACATGTATTTTTAGTGAAGTAAATTTTTGTGTTTTAAAAGACTAAAAGAACTTGCAACTTTGCTAAGGTGAATTCCGCTTAGGTTCTCAGCCAATTCTTTATAGATATTTGCAGAAATTGACGGTGGTTTATTTTTGAGGATGCTTTACAAGAGTTTGACATTGCTAACTATTCCATTTCTTCAAAGAAAATTCATATACAATAGAACACCGACATTTTACTGAGTGATTTTTTCAAGAAAATCATTGTTTTGGATTGTTAGTCAATAGCTATTTATTCCACTAGTCGTGAAATTGGACATAATTTTTTAACTTTAGGTAATCAAAGCTTACGGTATAACATTAAGTAAAACAATTACAACAAAATTATATTTTTCTGAGGAACCTTTTCAAGAAAATTGTGAATTTGAACCCTCCACCAATATTTTATTGGGCCATATTATCCGAATTCGATTTGCATTACCATTAAGCACATAGTGCTAATGATATTTTTGAATGCACTAAGAATTCAATGCATTATGCCCATCTATGAACCATAATAGCCAAATAGGTTAAATTCTCTATCCGAGTTTGTCAATTTTTAAAAGCCCTCCGAATATGTTAACCCTTGACTTTTATTGCAGAAGGCTGATTTATACTTTTATCGAAAAATAATTTTTTTAATTAAAAATTTCCGTTTTATAGTATAGCTTGTATCAAAAATGTTTAGAAGAGCGGAAATGTTGTTCTTCGGAATTTGAAATGCAATGAAAAATGGTTGTCGAATGGTTGATGTGTAACCTTATGATCTTTTTTCTATAGAATTTCCCAAATCAAAAAAATATACGAGTACATACATACAATTCCAACTCTTTAAATACACTGTATATTCTTTAACTGAATAGTATTTTTTTTAAATTCAATATATTATTGCAGTAGTTTCAAAACTACTTTATTAAAAGTGGCTTACCCATAAGTTTGTAAAAGGAAAAAGCACAACAACGACACGAGAAGCAATAATTTTTACTATACAAAATTCTATTGCTTGTCGTTGGTTTGCATTTTCGTGATAAATAATGAGGCGGTTATGTTGCAGCATCAACTATTGATTGTACATCGCCCGAAAGTAGGCAACGAGAATTTTTGATATAAAAGTTTTCTACTTCAAATTTAAGGTGAGGTAAGGAGATTCATTGTCCTTTGTAAGTTTAAGAAAGACAGTATTTTTGCTCTTCTTATTACAACAGGTCTCAGATACATAAATATTGAATTTAAGTACCTTTCTGCTATAAATATTTGTATGTATGTATGTAATTTGCAAGATTTTCTAAAAAAAAAACATAACGTATGGCACGTGTTTAAATGTTGGGATGCATTCAATATGAAAATACTTTAAAACATTTACGCTTTGCAGAGATTTTTTGCCCCGTTTGTTGTTAGCCGACTTTAGTGCGTTTTTCAGTGCAAGGAAACAAACAGCAGAACAACAACAACAACAAGGGCAGCTAACACAAGTTGAAGAAAAAGCAGTGTTACGCTGTTTGTGGTGCTGTCTGGCTGCCAATTCATTTCGTATGCAGCACCAATGTATCTAGATACTTTAATTTACTTGTTTTATATCTGTTTGTGCTCTCCGCACAACAGCAACACAAACGAACGGCACACAACTCTACAAAGCGCTCGCTGCACACACAATGAGACAAATACATCGTCAATGACTACAGCCAGCCATCTCTGTCGCACAACATTAACAATGCGTTGTGAGCTCGTATTTTATTTTGTTCTGTTGTTGCTTTATTCATTGCTTCTTGTTATACCGCTGCTGCTGCTAGTACTTATTCTACTTCATTGTCGCGCCGCCACTGTCAGCGCTGCTGCTGTCGTATCTGTCAGATACTTTTTATTTTTCTTTATGCTTTTTGTTTAGATACACATTTAGTTATTTAATTTTTTTACATTTGCTGTTTCTTAGATTTCTTTGCTTTTGCTGCTGCTTCGTCTTCTTCACACTTTGTGTGTTTTTCTTGCTAGTCAGTGACTCTTGTTTTTTTTTTCTTCTTTTTTGTGTGTATTTTGTTTTTTTGCACTGTGTATGTTTTGCTAGCTTTTTATTGATTTAACTTTGATGTTTTGTTGTTGGTTGTATCGCAACTGTTTGCAGTGCCACAGATACTTTGGTTTTTATCTAAATTGCTGCATTAGTTTTGCAAAATAATCACTCACTATATATTAGCATTTCAAGTCGTTTTTTTTTTGAGGTATTCTACTCCTTTGCATTCACTTGTCTTGTGTTAACTTGGCAAATATTTTTCAAGTTTTTCACTCTCTGGAGCTCGTTTTGCTCGATAGTCGCGTTATTCGTAGCACCGCGTTTGAATCCGTTCCGTTTTGCAGTTCTTTGCCGACTGATTTATTGGCACGTTTCGCATTTTGCTCAAATAGTCGCCAAAATGTGAGTTCCAAACGGATTCCATGGATTCCCTGCCGTCAATGCTAACATTTGGGGGGTGGCTAGGTCGTTTTCTGTGACTTGTTTGCTGTGCTTGTCAACCTCTTGCGGTGTTTGTATTGAGTTGGCGGAATGCGTTGAGAATGAAATACACATTCGTTCTTATTGGACCCACTCAGATACTCTCGTTGAGTTGTGTAGCTCTGAGATGGGGCTGGTTTGTTTGATTCGATTGCACTCAACTATCTAGATTCATTGGTGTTTTTGGGTATGATTGTGTGATTGTGCATTTAGTGCTGCCAAGTGATCATTTTGTTTGGTGTACAGAGTAGAAATTTTAACAAAATTTGAGCTATTGATAATGACCTCTAATAAAAGCCTTGATATAAGTTAATAGTTGTAGAAAAAAGGTGTAGTTATAGAGCATGTCACCCAAATGCTTAAATTTTTTAGTATCTTTAAATATTTCTAATTTGGCAGCACTTTCGTTAGCTGCTCTCAAAAAACACAAGCACTCAAAGCTTATGGCTCAAATGTATCTGAACATATATCTACATCTATCTAAATGAATATTGCTATTTGTTTTTTGGTTTTTGTTCTTGATTTTGTTATTGTAAAGCATATCCTGCCTTTTGGTTTCTTCCGGCATTTCCAGCAAAACTAAATAAAGCTCATAAATTCTTATAGACGCATTAAGTGGAACGTTGTGGCATTGAAACAGCGCAGGCGCTTAGCGAAGAAACGAAAAAAAAAATGGCTATAGCTCTTTTCGTTGTCGTTGTCGTTGTAGGGATTAAAGGACAAAGGATATAGAAATCTAAAAGACTTGTGTTTTGCCGGCCGGCTAGCTGACTGAGATGAAATTTTATATGCATAGTATACGCAATAAAATTATAATGGTTTCCGGATTTGCTATATTAGCAATGTTATGGAGACAATTGTATGCCAAATTTAAAGTCCACACTTAAATAAATAAATCAAACTGGATGGAAGAATGTAAATTACAATTTTAGCTTTGGGTAATAATAATGAGTATTTAACAGTAAGTCGGAATCCTATTTACGCGTTTAAAGGTTATGTAAAGATATACGTAGCAATTTAAATAATTGACAAACTGACACTAGAGTAACATAAGGTTGTGTGCAACATTTTGCAGATTTCGTGAAATTCTAGGCATAGTTTAAGAAATCGAATTAAATTAGGGGAAAACCTTACATTTTTCAAGACATACAATAAAATTTTTTAAAAATTCGAGATTTTTTATTATGTTAAGCCAGGACCGTAGCCAGGATTTACCCAGGGGGGGGGGCTTTGATTAAAAAAAATATTGATAGTTTCTGTTGACCAAATTGTTGACGCCATAGACTAAAAATAGTCGATTTAATATAAAAATAAAATCTATAAAGGTTCGTGCCGATTGATAGACTTTTAAAACTAGCTCAAGAAACCAATAAATGGAGAAGCGTTTTACAAGAGCTCAAAAGATTTCTTGAAGTAAATTTTTAAAAAAATCAGGTATGCATTTCGTTTTTTAAGTAATTGTTCTTTAAAATGAGTTAACAAACATAAAAATCGGTTTAAAAGTACCAGAGTTGTGATATTTTACTTTTCGAAAAATGTTATGTTATTTCTTGTTTCAATAAAAACAAATTGTAAAAATTCAAATTTGAGAAATTGCATTGAAATGTTGTAGAAATATTTTCTGAAACAACACTAAATACAAATAAGGAGTGTCTGAAGTTCTTATTTAACATTTTTGAAAAACGCTGTTTTTACTATGGTTTAGCACTTAAAATATGTAATTTTTTAAGATAATTAAGAAAAATTGCTTTTAAAGATATTTGAACAAAAGGGATTAATTTCCATAAAAGGTTTTAGTTTTTGTACAATATTTAATCAAACGGTCTAATCAAATTTTTTTAATGACTCAATTACGAGTTCCCTTTTAGGCTAGAAACTAATAATTCAATGAATGAAAGTCCTAAATGAATCCTCATTATTACAGTGAGAAACCGACGAAGTATGTAAACCTATTGAGCTCGACATAGGCACTTACGTCTTTAGTGAATTAATTATTTCTGTGAAAACTTCTTATGTATATTTTATTGTTGTGCTCATTTTACAAAATGCTTAAAAACCTTATCAAAAATGACTATTTCTTCAGGGACTGCACAAAAGGACATATTTTTAAATTTGAAATCTCTGTAACTTTGAAACCATTAAAATTTTTTTTTACCCATGCTTCACACAACAAAAACTAGACTTTTTCAGTTTTCTTCAACTTCATACAATGTCGAAATAAGCTCTTTTGAACAGACACCAAAATCCCAGAATCCCCAAAATACGACAATGCAAAATAGTATAGCATAGAATTAAGCTATTTTGTGAAAAAAAAATTACAAAAACAAAACTCGGATCAAAAAGCTATAGCTGTTGAAACTTGATGTTTTTTCAAAAATCCTCAAAGCGGCTGTGGTTGGGCATATCAAACACAAAAATATAAAAATCAAAAGAAATTTCAAAAAACTATACATATCATTTAAAATGATTTCAATCATTTTAAAAAATTATTTCTGATTTAGGTTTTAAAAAAAAAAATTAAGTACTGATTTTTATAGTAATTTTAAATATTTTAAAATAGCAACTCTACAACATAACCAAAGTGAAATATAACTGTTAAACATTTCAATTGACGTTGCTAAACTAGTGATTAATACGCTTATTAAATTTTTCTGTTCCAGTTATTAATTTTTGGGAAAAAACAACAAAGAATGTGAATGGACAATCTTGATCACAAATGTTTTTAATTGGAACTAGAAATTGAAAATCAAAAGTTTCTATTCTTTTTATAAGTTGAAACGCGAGAGGCGTTATTGTGGTATTTCGAAATTGGGTGCTTTGTCTTAAGCTTTAATAACAGCATTCCGTAGCTCTTTTTCCGGCACATACGCTTGTGCTCCTTGTAGTGTACCAACCATGATAGCCGCACCATCCTTACCCTGCCCGAACATCAAATAGCTATCTGTGCCGAAGTCCTTATTATCCTTATTATCTATGATCTCAAAGCATAGATCTCAATTCAGTTCAAAATTAAAGTGGTTTGCAAATTTGTACGCTGTTGTGTTGTAGTTGCCTTAATGCTTATATCAAAAATGACGATTCACCAGAACTCCTAACTCTTATAAATTTTAACACTAACCGTAGAAGCAGTAGAAACGCTAACAATTTAATTTACTTACCTTTTAGTAGAACAAATTATTCAACTTTACTGCTACTGCTCCTTTAAATTGCATGAGTACCTTTGTTAAAAACTTTAGCTTTTTTGATGTTAACTTATTGAAAGGTCAACTCAAAAGTAGATTGAAAACTAATATATTAGATTTTTATACTTTTTAGATCCTAGGGGGTTTTAACCCCTAAAACTCCCCCTTGTCTACGGCGCTGAGTTAAGCTGTTGTAAAATTTTAACTTTATACCATCATGTATTTACTAAAAATGAAAATAAAAATTTTGTATGGCTAAATGGTATGCAGTTTGTAAAAGTTGTTCACAAACTCGATAATATTTTATATAAACGATATCTTACAGGCACATAACACAAAGTTATACTGTCCAATTAATAGACGAATGTCGATTGGTTTAGGAAATTTGAAGATTCGACAGTTGAAGCTTCGATTCGACTTATCGACAGAGCTTGCGATAGGAATTTAGTGAACCTCTCGGCAGTAGCCGTGGCTTAAAACTTATATGCATAAAAGCTGTTTTCAGGTCATTCCGAATTTAAATTTAAAGGATTTCTACAGTCAAGCCTGTCAAAATCATGATCATCTATCAAAATTCAAATTAAATTTACTGAACATTTTTGACAAAAATGCAAAATTTTCCAGAATGACTGTAGAGGCTATGCAAAGGTTAAGCTCTAATATTAATTTTTAGATTTTCACTAAATCAGGTTTAAAATAAGTACCCTTTTAAGAACAGCAATTGCCGACGAAAATGGCAATCATCAATGAGTATAAATAAAACTGCAAAATCCAAATATTTTAAATAAATAAATTAAATTGATTATACAATATTGAAATGCCTACTAAAAACTTTTCAAGTTACTTATAATTTAATATTGATAAATTGAAAAAAATTCATTCAAAATTATGATTTTAGCGAAAGGATTTTTCGGTTTTGTGAAAAGTGAACATATTTTTTCTTTGCCTAAGCTTTATGAAATTTTAACCGAAGCTTTTGGTACGACTGGAAGCTGAAACCTCTGCTTACTATGAATCACTTTGTAAAGCTACACCCTAAAAAGTTTTTGTTGAAATTTACTACAATACTTGTAGGCAACAGTTTTGCTGCTGTTTCTGTATTAAATGAACACACCTACTAAAATTCAACATGTGTTTAACTAATTTGTAGTAAAATTCAACACTGAATTTACTATTGATGTTATAGTAAAATTAAATATGTGCACTTCATAAAAGTTTTAAGTAAAAAACATGCTACTGCATTTTGGAAATAAGGGCTAAACTCATTAAATTTATGTTCTTTATAGTACATATTTTTACTAATACATATTGCTTGACTTGACTTTTTAACTGAATGAAAATATTAGTGCTTAACATAATTAATTTTAATAAAAAAATACCACCAAAAACAAACGTCCTTACGTGATTATAAGCAAACTGGAATGAGAAATAAATGTATGTATGCATGACTGTTACCGTTGTTGAAAGTTAAACAATCTCTGCATTTTAAAACAGTTAATGTATTAGTATAAATTTTTACTATTGATATTATAGCAAAATCCAACTTCTGATGTTTAATTTTACTGAAATTTATGCCAAATTTAAAAAATTTTTAGATTGCTTTAAACATTGATTTACTTTAATTTACGTTTTAGTTGAAAAAATTAAAGATTACTTTAAAAGTTGTGGGAAAATTACAATTCTAATGAATTTTCAACAAAATATTACTACAATAATAGTCGTAAACTTACACTTACTGCATCATTCTGTATCACGAAGAAGCACACTAACGATGAGAAAGAAACGAGAAGCAATACAGTTTTGTATGGAAAAATGTATTGCTTCCCGTGTCTTTCTCATCGTTGGTGTGCTTGTTCGTGATACAGAATAATGCAGTTATTTTTTAGAGTGTAGACATAGATGTATTTAAAAGCTACACTCTAAAAAATAAATATAAATTTACTATAATTATTAAAGTAATTTTTTGTTGAATTTCAAACTGATGTGTAATTTTACTATAAATCTTATATTGATCTTTGAGCATTTACCATTAAACACTATTCTTAGCAAAATTAAGCAATAAATGTTGGATTTTGCTGCAATATCAACTGTAATGCCTTATATTCATACATAAATTGAACTAATGAAACAGAAGTTGAATATTCAACATGTACAATATTTTCAACAGATGTTCAGTCGACTTTGCTTGTCAACGTGTATGGATATCATAATGTAAGAGTTATATGGTTTTTTAATTGAAAAAAGTTTAGTAATAACTCGATTTTTAGTAAAAGTTTTATTATGTTGTAGAACACAACAAAATGGGTAAATGTGGGCAATAAATGTGTTAAAAATTAAATAAAAATCTATAAAAAAAAATATCTGTGTCTCATTTGTTTTTCTCTTTCGGATACTCATCGGCAGGAATTTCTTTATGGAAGTGTTTATGTCTTATTTTGGTGTTTATAGTGCTAATTTAATAATGGATAAGCAGTAAAGATAAATAAAATTTATTTCTGCAGGTGCCGTCAAGAGTTTTGTTTTAAGATATATTCAATTATGTCTTAAGCCAAGAATGTCAAAACTAAGAATGTTGCATTTACTAGAATATCAATAGAAATGTAATTGATTACATGAGTAAAAATAAATTCAAATTGGTGAATTTTGCTAACATGAGAGTAGTAATTTTGTTATGGTACTTCATAAATGATAGCAATTGATGTTTAATTTTATTGCAATATTAATATTTTTTTACTAATATTGCTAAATATTTAACTCAAACACAAACACGTTTTGTTGAATTTCACTACAAGTCAATAGTAAACAATATGTTTAATTAAATAAGGGTGTGTAAATTTACTTCAGAAACAGCTGCAAAACTGTTGCCTACAAGTGTTGTAGCAAAATTCAACAAAAACTTTTTAGAGTGTACATTTTCCGTAAGCTTAAACTGATTCAAATAGCTTTTACAAAAAATTCAAGTTTTTCCTTTTGGATTTTATAGAAGTCACATCGAGCAATAATAAAAGTGTTAGTGTATATAACTAGTTTGTTTATAGCTTGTCTAAAGCTTAATAGAAGCTTGTGTGTTAGCAGTGTTGCCGTTTGGATCCAATTGCCTCCATTTGAATACTTTTTTCTTCAAAAATTCATGGATACTTTTTTTAAGCCTCAGTGTAAGTTTGGATACTTTTTTAAAAAATCTGTTTTAATGTGAATGAATGTTTTTGTTTGCAAAATATAAAAAGTAAGCAGTCCCTTAAATTTGACAAAAACGCTAAGATAAATGATGACATTGAGATATCTTTGTGCAATATTTTCATATCAAAAAATGAATTCAAGTAATCTATTTCTAAAGAACTTATAAATTTTGTGAAAAATATTTTAAGTCTGCCATACTATTAATATATTATAAAAAAATGCACTTTGATTTTTTGTTTCCGATAAATTGGGACCAAAATATCTTGATCCTGTCCGAAAACGACTACTTGGTTTTACGCCACCTAGCGAGAATACATGCATTCCAAAACTTATTTGGAATATGTTTTTTTGTATTATTTACGTAAATAAAATTACAAGTCATTAAGATAAATGTTTTAAATTAAATTTTTTTTTTCCAACGTGCAATGTTGGAATAAAATATAATATATTTTACACTAATCTAATCAACTTAATAATTTTTTTATGCAATATACTTATAAAATAAATTTAATTGAAGGGCAATAGCAACACATATAAAAGACAGAAGTGCTGAAATACATGTCGCTTTTTAATTTCATTATACATGTTTTATTTTCTATTATTATATATTAATAAAAATATTTTTAGACTTAAAATTAAATAAATAAAATTGTTATAGAAGCTTAAAAAATTAGGTTTCATTATTTAAAAATATTAAAGTTGTGTACTTGTGTTAAAAAAATTAATTTATTATTGGTTTTTAGATTTTGATACGTGGATACTATTTTTTCAAAAGTGGATATTTTTGGATTTTCATGGATACTTTTTTAGAATCATCGAGGCAACACTGTGTGTTAGTGTAGTGAATACCTCAAAAATTAAAAGAAGTATTAAAAAATAACTACACCATTTGTAAGATCTCATTAAAAGAAAGGAGATAGCATCATTTTTGGCTGGTCGATTTTTTCGACCATCAATTATGAATTTATTTTTTTAAAACTGCCACAATGTTTTTTTTTATTTTGCCCATTAAATTAAAAAAAAAAAAATCTTAAAACCTGGAAAAAGATTTGTACAAATTAAAGAAATGTTAACATTTAAAAATTAATAAAATTTAAAATATCTATAAAATTTAAAATATTTATAAAATTTAAAAAGTTTAAATATATAAAAATTTAAAAAATTGAATGAACATGTTTAGAAAGAATATGATTAAAAAGTTGAAGAAAAATTTAATAAAAAATATTAAAAAATTAAAAGAAATACTTGTTTTACTTCGATCGATAAGACATTCAATAAGCAAGTATTGATATTGCTTGATATTGCTACTTGATAAGTAGCAATATCAAGTTCAATAAAATTTTACATCAGGCAAGTCTTAGTTATCAAAAGGTCAAAATGGTGTTTTCAGGAAAATAAGACTCAACAGCAACTGGTAGCCGTTGAAAAAACTTAACTCAAAACACCTCGATTTGCACGACTTAACTTAACTTGGGCGATGAAAAAAATTCAAATTGTGACTACACGGTTAAAAATCCTGGACTAAATCTTAGTCCAGCTAAAATATTACTGATATTAAATTTAAACTTTTCAAATACTTACTCATATTTACAACTCTACTGTATTAAAATTTAAACCAAATAAATATTACAGCTTCCTTTTTAGCTCTTTGGTTTAAATTTCAAAACATTTTTGTATTACTGTTTGTTTTAATACAATCTTGACTAAATTCTAGTACATTTAGATACAAAATTTGAATTTAGAAAAGTAAAAAGCTAGCCTGGCAATGCTGAGACTCAATTGGGACGATTCGGTTCATATGTTTGTTTATTGCTTCTATTACACATAGGGCAATATCCCAGTTGTTAGACTGGAGAAGTTACAATGTGGATGTCGTGGGTTCGAATCTCACGGTGTATCTTATTTTAATTTTTTTTTTGTAATGTTTTAATCCAACCTGTACTTAATTTTATACCATAGCCGGATAAAAACTATGTATTAGTATTTTGCAAATACTAGATTTGAAACCAAAGCTGATGTGGATTTATATGTAATACAGTAAAGTTTCAATTTTAGTACAAGATTTCTAACCGTGTAGGAGTTACTTGTTTGCAAGCCTATATCTTTGGTATTTGCAAACATTATATTTTTTGTTTAAAATTACACGTCCTAAAACTTTAAGTTTAACGTTAAAACCCATAATTTTTTCCTTAATCTCTGTGTTGTTTTGTTCTTGCCCTCCACCTCTCTGCATGTCAAGCTAGTTAAACACTTGAAGCTTCACGTTGCACAGGTGAAGAAACAACGTTTTAACGGTTTGTTTTTTTTTTGTGTGTGTTTTTTTTTTTTGTTTTGTTTCTATGGCCGTGAACATGAAATTTCCAACAACAACAACCCTCGATATAGCTCAAAATGGCAAAAATGGTGCCCCATTTTTTTCCTGCCCCATTCACAAATTTTGCACTTTGCAGCAGTGTAGCTTTTAAAACTTGAGGTTTTTGTTTGAGCCATATCAGTAACAAAAACAACAACAACAACAAGTACAAAAACATTATTGTTAGCAGTCCTTGAAGAGTGATGCTATTGTGTTTTTCCCCCTCCCCACCCATACACACACTTAAAATTTTGCGCTATTGTGTTGAACAGCTAAAATTGACCATTTAAGCTCGTACAAAAGCAATATTAATGTTAATGTCTGTAAATGGCGTTGATGGCGTTGGTAAGAAATATTTACAAAGCAAAGGAAAGCAAATGAAAAGCACATGGAAAAGCTGAATAGCTTAATAGGCTTTCTTAAAAAAAACTTTAATATCTTTAACACATTCAAAGTAAAATTTTTAATGAATCGAAAAATCGTGCCAAACGATCCTTAAAAAATTCTTGTATCTCAAAATAGCAGCTTGTGTCTGATCGTCGTATCAGGTGTTGCTATCTGTTTATAGAGCTTTTCTGTTTTTTTTTTAATTCCTTAAAGTTTTCCCACATAAATTTCCCTTGTACATATTTGGTACTTGGCACATTATGCTGCTCCAGATAATTTTAAAATCATGCCTGTAAGCATTTTCAGTGGTTGATGTTATGATTTGCCGTGTCATATTGTGTTTATGCAAATATCCCCCTAAAAAATTTCGTAAGGAAATTAATATTTTAAGCTACGAACACATGTCCTTATTCTGATATTAATAATTCCAGGCGCGTCTGTTGGGAAACTTTTTGTCTACATTGTTTAAACTTCTTCTGTGTTTTTTTTTTATTTGTTTTTTTACCTTCACACTAATTATGAGCTACAGAATGTTATTTATTTGCATTATGAGAAATTTATAATGATGCTAAAGTGAGTAAGTTGTGTTGGCACAGAAGGAGGATGGTGCATGGTGGGTGATAAGGTAAGGATGCTGAGTTGAGGTGGCATAAATGTTTTCCAGCAAATCTTAATTCATTATATTTAGATAAAGAGCTTAGCTTTTATATACGCTTTGCATTAATTTAAACTTTTGGGGCACGTTTAAAAACGACTTATGTCAAAAAAGCATGGATTTAGAAAGTAAACTTTGCATATTTGCATTTCTGTTATTTCTAAAATTAAAAAATGCTCTAAAAGGGAAGGCACTCAGATGGACATAACACGTGCAAATCCTGTATTGTCCTATGTGACTTTTTTAACGTAAAACTTAAGCTCAGCTTAAAATCTGTGTGAAACGCACATTAATAAAGCTTCGGACTTTCACTGTAACGACCTTATTATTACGTCATGGAAATTTCTTAAAATATGCAACAACATAAATTTTAAAAACAATCAACTCACAATAAATCAATGTTTTTTCAATAAATAAATATTTTAATAATTTCTGTGCTTCCGTTGCTACGAATGTTTACTCACATGTATTTATTTGCCAACGCCTACATGTATGCCATGAAAATAAAATGTCATTTTTTAAACGAGCATAAATCAATTTGAAAATTTCTTTTGTTGCATTATTGTTGCATTTTTGGTGAAAAAGAGTATATGAAACATTAAAATAAATCCTCTTTGGTGTAAACAATTTCAGCAGAATTTAACAATTTTCAAAAAAAAAAAAGCAACAGTAGTTCAAGCTGGAGCGCATCCATTTCCGGTGCAATATAAAATTATTGCTGCATGCTTTTAGATCTTATGCAAAATATTTAATTGTTATTAATGTGGAAAAATATTGTTGAATTGCAAAAAAAAAAAACTGAGTAAATAATATATGTGTGTGAAAAATGCTAAAACCGTGCAAGTAAGTGAGCGGCGACGGAAATGAGCGCAACACGCGCAAATGAGCAAACTACTCAAATCTAACTAAGAACATTTTTACTAAAGGAAATCTTCTAGTTAAAGATTAAATTTTAACTCTACTGGCTGAATGATTTTTAAAATTATTGAAATTAATTGAATTTGATTTGATGCTTGTAATGAACAGAAGAAAAAACACTTGAGCTTAATTCAAGTCAGGCTGGTCACTTTGACATAGCCAAATAAACAATTCAAATGAATGATGACTGAAGTATGCTGATACACTCGAGAAGTATGTATAAGATACAGTGGCGGCACTCAAAAAAATCAAATGCGGGCGTAATTTTGTTAAGTGTTCAACACACGCCGCTGCGAACTTGACGTCATAAACAATAAAGCCTACACTATTATTTAAATAATTTGACGCCAAGCTTAACTTGAAATTGAAAATGCCGTCAAGTGTCATTTTTAAACAAACGATATGTCATTCTCATTAATGCCCGCTTTAATCAAATAAATAATCTAAACATTAAATTAAAAACACTTGAAAACGCTCTAAAAATTAAGTTGTGAGTGTGAAATCCTTCACTCACGTCATTTTTAATGCAATAAATAAACTCATTTACATTTGTGTTTGGGCTGGATTTCTGTTTTTCCTATTATTTTTATCATAAATAAATTCTTTAATTAAGTGCTCAATAAATGAGTGCGTTTGACGCTGCTTTGCACCCCAGCGCGAATTTCTGCTGCAATAAGTTAATTTTTCTAAATAAACATTTGCACGAATGGCGCATAATTAATTTTTTTCACGCTCACCAGTGCTGCCACCCAGTGTGTTTTTATTGTTCATAGCGCTGCATAATTTTTACAGATATCCAAATAAACAATGAAGATTTTGAAATGCGTTGTTTGAATTTCACGAGCATTTAAATTAAATTTTAATCGCTCATAAAGTGGCATGAGTTCGAAAATATTTTTTTGGAATACAATGTGAGTGTGGGGAATTTAGAAACAAGACCTTTTTAATTCAATGAATTGTTCTAAATTTGGCTGGCTGCGTGATGTCTAAATAAATAATAAATTAGTTAGGAATTATCCTCGACAGGGCCGAAGTAAAAATTAACCCACGGCCGTATTTTACATGGTATATTCGCTGTTATGATGGTTTTGATTTTTGCTGATGTCTTTTTGTAAGGGAGAAAGGTGTCTTTTCATCTGATATTTCTGAACTAAGAACTCAGAGTACGTTTAAAGTAGCAATGCTTATGTGTTATATATTTATTATGTCAATTCATTAGTTTATGTGGATTATGTTATGAAAGATTTGCTCAAATGACGAAGTCACTTTGTATGGGAGAGATAAATTATATACAAAGAGTGGAAATTGATACTAAGGGATTATATCCAGCTATGATTCATCAAAGATTCACTATGTGTATAAGACTTTTAAAACTTTGAACGCTTTTTTCTTAAAACGGTATTTTCACCTTCATTAAATACTATTTCTCGAAAACAACTCAACCGATTAGTCTAAAATGTAGAGAAGTATCATATTAAATACACTTATAGTTTTATTTATAAACAATAGGTCTGTTCCCGTACTTTTGTAGCAAAAACTTGCAAGTTATAAAATTTGAGGCATTAAGCAAAAAAATTGTCTCTGAGCAGATGCAAAAATTACTGGAACGCTTTTTAGTAAAAACTTGCAACTTTTAATCAAACGTCAAGAACATTGTTGTAAATTTGAACAAAAATTTTTTGAAGATTTCGAATATGTCTCAAAATTAGCTGCATTAATTGATTTTATTGTTTTAAGTGAATCTGAAAGTGATAGTAATGAGGAAATGCTTGACATTATTGATAAATATGGAGATGAAATCTTAAAGGAGATACCTCCTTTCCTTTTGTCTTCTAGTTTTTTGTGGCCTTAGCGTAAATTTTGACATTTCTGTCAACACATGACAACTGGCAAGTTTTTACTAGACGAAATTTGTGTAGCAGAAACTTGGAACTTTTCTCAAGGAAGGGAAGGGTTTTACTCTCTGATTGTCACAATCTTTTGCAAGTTTTTGGTGTACGGGAACGGGAATGAGTAAAAAGTAGCGAAAGCTTTCGAAAGTTTTCACAAACTTGCAGGTACGGGAACAAACCAAATTTACGACCAAAATTATTATCAAAAATCAAAAATTTTATATTGCAAAATCACCACTTTATCACAGTGGTGACTAGATACTTTTATTATTCCTTCGATGAATTATAAGAGAATACCTTGCATTAACTAAATCTATTTGGTTTTTTTTTTATTTCACATTATGCACGTGCACACCAAAAGACGCTTTTCTGTGGAGCAGCGATGCCCAGCGCCTAACTCTTTTCACTCTTTTACAACAACTTCAATATTTCCATGATTGTTGTAATTCGCCGAATTCAGTTTGCAATTTCAGCATCGCTTCTTTATGTTATTGTTTTTGTTCTTTCGAACCATTGATAGATAGCTTTTATGCGTTTGCATGTTGTTGTTTTTGTTTTTTAGCACCATCGATCGCCGCTTTTTTGCACTGTTTTTGGCATTCGCATTGTAGACATTAACAGCATGCATCATATTCTTTATATTTTTCGTTGTGCGAATACACATTGACAAAAAGTTATTGAATATTTGCAGGTTGGTAATTTTTTTATTGCATCAGAATAAATTTTTTATAGGGGTTATAACACCCTTAAAAAAAAGGCAAGAAAAGAATTTGCAGAAAACTGGGAGTTTGCTTAATTTTTTCATAGATAATAAAACATTAAAAAGATTTTAACATTAATAAAATAACAGTTTAATTAAAAATAAAACAGTAAGATAATAAAAAATATAAAAAAATTAAGGTTAAAGCAAATAAAAATAATTAAAAAAATGAAAGAAATGCATAATAATAAAAAAATTCACAAAAAAAAAAACAAAAAAAAAAAGAAAGTAAAAAAATTTAAAAACAAAAAATTCAAAACTTTAAAACCAAAAATTAAAAAAAGATATCTGAAAACCTCCACGCGGTTAAAGCTTGTTAAATCAGAATATATTCTGACTAGCAAAAAACTGAAACATTTGCAATTACTTGATTCATTATTTTTACAGTGTACATACACATAAGGTCGCTGTAGCGGACTCTGTCAGCACTCGTGTTATTGGTAATTAATTCGTCATTGCATCCAAGTTTAAAAACATTTTTGATGTTGTTGCTTTTTGTTGTTGTTGTTATTTTTGCACTCTTCAAATAATTTTCGTGGGCATCGCTGCTTTGGAAGATCTCCCGGAATTAATTTACAGGTTGACAGTACAGTGTAAAAGATCAAAATTTTTTTTTATATTTTCTTAAAGAGCTAAACAATATGCATGTTAATTTCAATTCAAGAAAAGGACTCTTCAGAAAAATATTTTAAAAAATTGCGTTTTTTCAGACTCCTACCTGCGTATAACCCCTTTAAGCTTATGTGCAGCATTATAAGCTAAGTTATAAAATTGTAAGTTATAGCATCAATTTTTGTGGAACTCTAAAAAATTGTACCGTTTTTATGACGGTACTTTGTTTGGGAGGTAACAGTGGTTTTTATTCAATGTATCAAATTACAAAGTAAGGGTTAAGATTTTAAATCAAATCTAAGGCGCAAATTTTTAAGACATTACATCAATTTTTTTGGAATGTAAAGATACTTTTTCGTTTGGATAAAGTCACTTTTTATGGGAATTAGGCGTAATTTTTTTGCAATTTGGCTTTTCTATAACTTGAAATTTATTTTTTAAATATCCGCTTATATGTATATGCACAGCTGTGGTCAAAATAATAGTAGTACTCTACAAAAAATCATATATGGTTAAAAAAACAACACTTTATGTAACTTTTTAACAAATGTATTTTTATTAAATAGAAGTGCACTTAATTGTAATTAATTTACAAGGAAGAAACAGAATGTTAAAAAAAATTAAAATTGAACATTTTTAAAAAAATTCGATTTAAAACTATTGAAAATATACCCTCCAAAATCAAATTTTCACGAGTAAGGAAGAAACAGTAAATAAAAAAAATTTAAGATTTAACATTTTTAAAAAAATTTGATTTAAAACTATTGAAAAAATACCCTCCAAAATCAAATTATCACGAGTAGACCATTCAGTTTTTCAATTTTTGCAATTTCTTGGTTTTGTGCAGACTACCTGTGTATATTGAATGCCACTTTAAGAATCTGCACTGGCAGGGAGGATCCAAAATAGTTTTTCAAAATGTATGTACCAGAAAGTCTATCTAATATATATTGTAAAAGAATCACAAGTCATATCTGTTAATAATTATAGTTAATAGTTAATTTGAACAGTTAAAATTTAATACCTAGCACAAATTAATAGTAAATAGTTAAAAGTTAATTATAAAAACTAAACTGACAGAATCCTTTTTGGAAAATAACAGCCCTATTCTGTCAAAGTAACAATAGTTACAAAGTATTTTAAATATGTGTTTGTTGTAATTTTTTGATTTCAAAACAAAATTTGAAGATCAAAAATAATAAATTTTGATAAAAATTCTCACCTGCTTTTCAGATAGGGATAATTTCATAAAATAATTTTGTTTTTTGTGTTTCAAATTTTGTTTTGAAAACAAAATTTACAACAAACACATAGAAATAATAAAAATACTGGGTAGCAATTGTAACTTTTCCTGAATAGAGCTGTAAATCTGTAAAAATTCTTATCAATTGATAAAGCAAAATATCAACCGTAAATCTTCAGGTTTGATTCGTTTCTTTTAACACAGATGCAAACATTGCACATTTAATGAAGATTTATCACAAAAGCTCAGTTGCTGTAGCATATCATAAAGTGATTAAATAAAAAAAATGCAAAAAGGATTTATAATGAATGTTTCATACTAAAAAATTAAATAAAAAAAGTAAAACTGCACTTGAAATCAAGATAAAAACACAAAAGAAAAACAAAAAACAAAAAATAAATAACATGTAATGCGTTGAGCAGGTGTAAAAATGTAGCATAAAGTAACGGAGTGGGAGGCCGAGGCTTTGAGAGAAATGCAAATTCATAACAACAAAAACTCATAAATTCACATTTAATTGTTGTGTATGAGGCTACTTGAAAAAATAGAAAAGCAAAAGCAAGATAACTGAAAGGATGTGCAGGATATACAGACAAGAACAAGTAAAAACAATAGAACTTTATTCAATAAACTCGACATGAACGTGAAAGAATAATCTTTTGCTGTTTGCTGTTATTGTTGTTTTCTGCTAGGATGTGTTTGTTGTTGTGTTATTATGCTGTTGTTGTTGCTGCTGTGTTGTAAGAGCAAATTAAAAACAGCAAATTAAAAAAGGGAATAAAAAACTAGAAAAATGCTACAGCCTGAAGTGGAGCGAGTGCGTTTTTTCCTTTTTCAAAAGCAATACTAAAGAATTGTATAAAGTGCTGGGATGTAGGGGTAGGGGTTGATAGGGGAGGGTGGAGGAGACAATGTTAAATGCACTAGGCGAAGAGCTGATTGTAGAATATGCTTGAATTCAATGCTTACACGGCAAGCTTATAAAACTTACTTTGTACAAATGTTGCTTTGATGTGTTACACAATTGTTGCTTTTTAAAAAGCCACAATTAGTGAAAAAGAGTTGCCAATTAAAAAAAATAAATAAAAAAAAAAACAAATCTAAAGTTGGCAATTAAGCTCTGTTATCTTTGACTTTTATGTTTTACTCACAAAACTCGCACCAACTGAAGAAGATACGCAATTGATTTGCAGCAACATAAATCAAGTGTTGAATTTTTATTCAGATAAAAAATAGCTTTGATCAATATAATTTATTAATTTAAAAAAATAAAAACGCTAGGATATGACGGCGTATAATTTTAATTTTTTTTTTCTTATACTTTGGATAAGGACTCATACTATCAATTCCTACTACAACAAGAGTTGAAACACAATTATAGGAAGAAAAGTTCAAAGACAAATGTTCGAAGAAGATGATTGCATCCTTTCAAGCCCTATTTGCATGAATAGCAGGTAATGATAATATTATAATAAACTAACATCCTGCAAAATTTGACATCGCTACGAAGAAGTTTATTGTCGTTTTTTGCAACAAGGGTTTATAGCTATTCAATTTTGTACCCAACTGTTTTGTATGTTGTATGGGCGTGTGACAAAATGTCGATATATGAACAATTATAATAGATATTTGATAGTGTTTGGCCAACTATTATTGGCCATAAAGTGTTTGGACTTTTTTATATTTCTCTGCATCAATAATTATGACTATTATAGGGCTCAAGAGAGCTGCATAATATTTTTCAAACAGCACCCATATCGATACTACCTTGAATATGACAATTGACTTGAACAATAGTTGTTGCTTTGTCAAATATCTGCATGCATACCAAATTTTATCAAAATCGGAGCGATAAAAGGAGTTTTATGCAAAAAGGCGTCCGACATGACTTTTTAAAATACATAACTAAATTTAATATACCTATACATTTACAAATTTTATAAATAAATTTGATCCCTCACTGAAATTAACTTTAGAATTTATTTTACAGAAGAAATCAGCAAAATTTTACTATTAGTTTTAGTTTAGAAAAACAAGCTCTCAAATACTTTAAACTTGATTTTCTCGAAGCATAGTCTTTTCTCTCACGCCCTTTTTGCACCCAATGCATCAATTATACAATGCTCTAAAAATGTAATGACTTGATACATGGCATGATACAAAAAAGCTAAGTTTGGAAAAATCTATCTAAAAAACGTATTCAAAACCAACAAAAAGGTAATTCTTAAAACTTTCTTAGATCAGCCATAATTGAGTATAAAATTCATGACTAAAACTAACCGTATTGCAACATAAAAAAGCACCACATCTAGTGTTAAAGGCACTAGCTCGGCAACAGATAATAACTTTATTTAACTTAGTTAAAGAGATAACATCTTGAGGCATTTCAATGGGCGCTAATATATTTTTAAATGTGATTGTGATACCAGATGAATATGAATTTAATAGTATTAATAAATAATGTTAGTAAAATGTCATTAATATTTTTATTTAAATATAAAAACAATATATGCAACTATGTATGCAACTATGAAATCTTTCTCAATTTTGTGAAATACAAAATGTTTTATTAATATTATAAATAATGTACTAAAACAATTCAAAACAAAATTTAAGACAAAATTCTTTATAGTTTCAGAGTTCAGATGGAAATTTGTCGGTTTTTTAATTTAAAACAATTTTTTATAAACAGTAAAGTAGTTTTTTAAAGAAAAATATTTAAGGAAGTTATAAAAGATCCTTTTAAATTATTTCAAAATAATATAGCAACATACATTTTTTTAAACTTATCCCAAGTAATTATATCTTCTTAACATATTTTTAATGAAATAATTTAAATTAAAATTTTGTTTTGAAATTTTTCAAGTTTTTCGTCAATCTTAAACAATTAAAAAATATGTATATTCAGCATGAAGTTTTATTTTAAAAAGCATAACTTTTTTTTCAAAATTTCTCGTCTGTTTGATCAAATTTGAGCTGGTTATAAAATAGCTCTGAGTCGAACTTAAATCCTTTCCATCTTTCATTAGAAACAGGAAATATTTTTAGTGTACATTTTTTATATATACAATTATATATGTATTCACTAGGAAGTCCAATCGCGAAAGCTTTTCTAGATCCCGGGATTATTAGTTCGGGATTGAAAATTTTAAGAAGTAAATAATTCAAAACGTTTTTAATATAATTTTTTGCTATATATTACTTGAAACTCACAAATGTAAATTAATTCATTTATAAAGTAACAAAAACTAAACAAAATGCATTAAGGGTATTCACAATTGCGTTGTTTTCAGTGTAGTTAAAAAAGCCCGTGGTGTTGATACCACACTTTAACTAGGGGTTTTATATTTTTTGTTGTTTTACATGAAATAGCCCAGTGATATGTTTAACGAACGTGATTTTTAATGTTCCATAAACAACGGATTGGTTGCCAGTTTTTTTAAAAGCACTTTTAGTTTGTGTTTGCCCAAAATATTGGACACGTCAGAAAGTAATTTTTATATTTATTTTTTTTTTGCAAAGCTATTTTTAAATCAAATAATTTGGCTCTATGAAAAAAAGATAAACCAACATGATAAAAATAAATTTAGAGATATATTTGACATTAAAGTCAGTTGAATTTTCATTCTTGTGGCGAAGAAAAGCAAAAAATATTTTTTGGCCTATTTTATAAGAAAAAATCAACCGGACAAAGGTCAAACTTATGTTTTTTATATATTATTATGGCTTTTATGATACGAATATTAAGAGGGTTTAAAAACAAAGATTTAAAATATAAAAAATACTTTGTGCCGATCAGGAGCAAAACAATTTTTTCTTTGTACAAGCTTGTAAAACGAAAGTAGCGCAGGTTAAAATGAAAGGTATGGTTTTTTCATCTTTTAAGGGCCTAACTGATAAGAATATTACCTCAAAAATATTATTTTGTTTTTAGTTTAGCCTAGCCATTGAAAGGGTTAAAGAACAAAAAATATAAAAAAAGACAGAACAGTTTAAGGTATCACTATATAAATGTTAGACTTTTTTTTACACCGTGTTCATATTTTTTTTTGGGTTTAAGGCAAATTGAGGTTGGAAAAGACTTTTCAAATTAAATTTTTTGTTTTAATTATTTTTAAAGTAATACATTAAGCAGATCAACTCGTTTTATTTTTTATTGGAGAGTATTGTTTGAATATTATTACAAATATCCCGCTGATGAGAAGCACCATTCTGATTCTATGCTAGTTGGAGTAATAGTTGTACAGCAGTCGTAAGCAATTTGTAAGTTTCGATCACGATTGCCTTCACCATAAAACAAAATTTTTTCTTAAGTCAGAATATCTGACAATTTTTAAATACATAGCTGACTTCCCGATTTTGCAAATTCTCCTAGAACTTTGCAAATTCAAATCTTTTTCAGCCTCAATAAAAGGTTTTTATAATTCTATATTCATATCAACTTAAAATGACATGTTTGCATTTACATGAATATTTTTAATAGAAATTATTTATTTAAAATCCCGGGATCCAGAAAGACAATCCCGGGACTTAAAAGGGCTTAAATCGTCCGGGATCCCAGGATTGACTTCCCTAGTATTCACCTATATCGATATATGTCGAAAAGCATTAATAGCTTAAGTCTGATTAAAAGGTTTTGTGAAATCTTAGTTTAAAGTTTGAAATAGCCATATAAATTCTATTAATTTTTTTTTTGGTTTTTTGTCATTGATCATCTAGAAGACTATGATCATCTAGAAGTTTCAGAATTTGTGTGTATATTTAGCTACATGAATGAAACACAGCTACTTTAACAACTCAGATCTGTCTTAAGTCCACTTAAGCGATTATTGTTTCTGGACACTGATTTGTGGCTAAAAAAAAAGCTAAAACAATATAGTAATAAAAAAATTTAAGAGAGTACAACTTGCATTAATATTATTTGAGTACACAACAAGCAAAAAGTCACTGCTTACTCTTAGGCACGTAGTGTTAAATAAAAAATATCGCATGCGATAATCTAAATGTTCACATGGAATATCTCAAGAACATTAGAGAAAGTTGCTTGGATGTTTATTTTTCTACAAGTCGAGTTCAATGCACGTAACTCTTAAACGCACGCACACACAAACACATTCACTCATATACAACGTACATACAAATCATGCTCGCACATGCAAATACCAAGCACTTTGTCGGCATTTGCACACACAGAGAGAAACAGAAAATCAAAGCGAAATCTTCACTTTTTTATACCTATGCAAATTCTCCAGAGCTTTCAAGGAGTTGATGACATGCAGCTATCTGTATATGTGTGTGAGTTGGTCTCTGTGTGTGTGCGTGTGTGTAGTAATGCACTGAAATTCCTGTGCAACGCTTTGCCGTTCGTGGGTGTAATTTTTAAACTCAACCTTTGATTTATCTTCTTTCTGTCTTTTTGCCATTCTTTCACTTTGTAAAGGAATCTGCAAAAATTCATGTGCGAAAAATAGGACCGCATTGCGCGGCGGGATTTGGAAGATACCAAGCAAAGCTCAAGGGTTTCACTCTTAGCCTAACATCAAAGTGCGCGCGCACTTTGAGCGACTCCAAATTCAAAAGTTAATCTTTAATGAGCGCTGCTTGAATCGCTGAAATGAAGCCAATTAAAACAAAAACAGGAAAAAGGACTCTTAAAAGCACACACACACACATACACCCACACAAACACACACAAATATATACTACATAGTCATACAGTAAAAGCTAAAAACAAAGACCTTAAAAAAGTTGTGTTGACAAAGTTTTGTGTGCGTTTGTGTGTTTTTGTATTTGTTTTCTTTTACGCCTTTGAAAGTTTGACTTTTAAGTAAATATTTGAATGCAGTGGCGGATTTAGAGAAGGAGTAGGCGCATAAAAAAAAGAAGAATGTAACGCTGGCAACATTGTTTGCGTGTTTTTATGTATTTTTTATGATTTGTTTTCTTTTTGTTTTTTATATTCGACAAGCAACAGCTGCTGGCAGCGTGACGTGCAGAAAGCTTTTCTTTTCTCTTCCTTTCTTTGCCTTTGAAGTCGGATTTTGCATGCATTTCGTGATATTTTGTGGGTTGTTTTTTCTTTTACTCACCTGCTGCAGCCAGATGCAGCACTGGTTGGGGTGCTGAAAAATTAGCCACTTTAGTGATGTTTTTTTTCTTTTCGTAAAACTTGAGAGGGCAAGTTTATGTTTTTGTTGTTGTAACTGTTGTGTTGTGGCTGCTTGAATTTTGTCAAGTTGTCGAGTGGCTCTAAAATGTTGTTTCCAAGCTTAAGTAGCCGCTTGCTCTAAGACGCACATTTTATTTGAAGTTGCTTCTTTTTGAGTGTATTTTTGTTGTGTTTTTGCTATTTATTGAAACAAGTTAAAAGACTCCGAATTTTCATTGTAGTCGAGCATGAAGCGAGTTAAGTTTTTGAGAGCACAAAAACACTAGAGTAGCTAATATCTTTGATGTGTGTATGCTTAAAAGGTTCAAAACATTTTGAAAAAAATCACGCTTTATTTAGAGACAAAATTTTGATTTCAGGAAAAAATGTTTAAAAATTTTATTTTAACAATTGAAAAATTTAATTAAAATAAATGAAAATAACACTTTTAAAAACATAAATTAGCTGGAGAAAATAAGTAAAATCAAAAAAGTTTATGATCGGAATTTTTAAACATTTGCCACTTTTTTTACTAAAAAATGTCCAAATTTTGTAAATCTAATTTTTATTTTAGCCTAGTTTTTATGCCTGAGAAAATATATGCTTCAAACTTTGAAACTATTTTCAACATTTTGAGAAGAGGAAAATTGGTTTTTTTCAACTTTCAAACTATTTTGTGAAAACTATTTAATAGTTTCTATTAAAATCTAAATAGAAACTATTGTTTAAATATTCTACAACTATTTAAATATTCACTATTTTGTGAATAAAAACTCGTTTTTTAAACTAATTTTCAACTTTCAGTAAAGTTCTAAAATTTGAAATCCAAAAGGATCCAGAATGGCATACATCACAATATGCGCTGATGTATTGACTTTCATCACAAGTAAGTTTTTCCGGAAAGTACACCATTTTATAAAAACATCCCTATTGAATTTTTAAATAATTCCGAAAATAAGGAATGTTAGTATTGCAACTACCCAACTGAGTATATAATTTTCTGATGAATATATAAAAAATATTAAGACTAAATATATATTTATAAATAATATATAATAAATATGTTGATTTTCTATGATTTAAATACAAATTCTAGACGTTTGATAGTTTAGATCATTCTTGATTTTAAACACAAATTCAAGTTGTTTGGTAGTTTAAAACCGCGTATTGAGCTTTAGGCCAGGTTAGAACAATTAATTGCTCTAACAATTTTTTCTAAAGAAGCAACAACAACAACAACAACAACAGCAGCATTTTCAATATGAAAAAGAAAACATCACTAGCTCTTTTTATTGCAATTTCGGCCCTGCTACAGGCTTCATCAGAAATCTTTGAGACACGCTGTGCAAGTGCATTAGTGCACTACACCACAGAGGCGATGAGATTTCAGTGTCAATTTCTAAGTTTTTTTCCCTTTCATATTTTCCCGCTGTTGTTTTATTTTTGCTTTACTTCAGTTTTGTGCTTATGTTATTACTATGGAGTCCAAGAGTCTAATTGAATTCACCACTAACAAAGCATGGTTACAGAAGTTGTTTTTAGATTTGCTGACAGGCTGTTTCAGTGTTTTTGGTCGTGCTCTACCATTTGATTAAAATTTTCTATATGACCTATAAACGATTTTAAACTATCAAACCACTAGAATTTGTATTTAAAATCAAGAATGATTTAAACTATCAAACATCTAGAATTCGTATTTAAATCATAGAAAATCAACATAATAAATAACAAGGTGTTATATAATAAATATATACAGCTTTCATGTGTTTTTTAGAAATTAAACATGTTGTTGTTTTGTTTTTAGATGTCAAGAAATATACCATACAATTGTAAGGTAATAGAAAACCGTTAGTGGCTAGTAAAAAGTGAGCGACTCTTCCAAAGTAAAAGTTAATAAAATAAATTTAATTTGAACCAACTGAGTTGTAAAAAAGTATTTCATAAAAGAGTTTGATGCATTTCAGAGATATTTTAATTGAAAAATAAAAAAGCAAAAAGTTTTTAAAATATTAATATTTTCTATAAAGCTTACAACTTATAAAAAAGACTTTTTAAGATTTGCATGTGTTAAGGCCACACTAGTATTTTTTTAAAGGAAGTTTTAGGCAAATAATTTTTTGAAAATCGATTTTTTTATATTTATTATTTTTTACAACTATTCAAAAAAATGTAGTACAAATTTTAAATTAATACAGCTTGTATTACAGGTTCTACAGTACCTTAAATCTGATGCGCCAGAGTACATTTAACTTACCAGAGGAACTTTACACGCGTTTTCTTCGAAACACACTTTTTCAATTGGGTCGCATAATAGAATCGATCAATTTTAATTTTTTTTTTAATCTGTTTGTAATGTTATTTTAGATATCTTTTACAAAAAAAAATTTAATGAAAATTTGTCTAATTTTTACTCGCAACAATATGGTCTTATTTTAAACGCTTTTTCCTAAAATTTCCCTTAACCTTTGTCCAGCGGAAGAATTTTACAAGGCGGTATGGGTACAATTGCTCCCTTTTATACTTATTACGAATAGTATGGCTTTTTCTATGAATATATTCAAATTATTTTTTCCTTAATTATTAAACAAAAGAAATAACAGGTATAAATTTTAGAGATGCCAGAAAATTTCAGATATATACAGATATATAAAATATAAAAGTTATTGCAATTCAAAAACGGAGGTACAATTGTACGTTTTCCGCCGGGCAAAGTTTAAGCAAAATTAAAGATTTTGTGTTGCTTTTAATAAAATTTAAAAAGCTTGACTAGAAATATAAACTTAGCCATTTAAATTTTTTTCTAACTAGTTTTTTCACATGTCACTATTAAACCAGATACTATCTTAAAAAGATGGGTCTGTCTGAATCAGATGTCTGCAGGGTATCCGAGAAGAAGGAAGAAACCACAGAACACATTCAATGTGAATGTCCGGGAATCTGCAATCTAAGACGTCTCCACTTTGGAGGGGCAATAGTGCCTGCATCAACAATTTTGAACACCAAGCCGGAAACAGTGCTAAAATTTATTAAAAACCTAAATCTTGAGAGCTAATCAATGGCATGCACAATAGATGCTATGGGTCGCAGTGTATATGGGTCCACTATAAGCTAACTAACTACCGTAATTTTAGTACCAAGAAACTTTTTATAAAATCATATTGACCTTGACGTAACCCCTAACATTTTTATTTACTGACTATTTAAATAAAGTGGTGCAAATAATTTTCTGCAATAAAAATAAACGGGTTGAAAAATCTGGAATGATTCAAAAGCTCTAGATTTTATATCAACAAAAAAAAAGTGCCAAGAAAGTGCACTGTACGGCACTTGAAAAAATTATGTCCAAGCAATTTTGTTTTTGTATGGATTGTAATTTTACTCAAAATTGACAAATAGTAACAAAATTACTTACTACATGGCTTATATTTATTTTTGCAAAATATTTTAACCCATCAGAGCACCTTTTATTTGGTCTGTTTGGATCTTTTTAAAAATTGTTTAATAAAGTACCCCTCAATGTTGTCGTGGAAATAATTTGTTCTTACAAAAAATTTTAATATTAACTTTTAAAATTTATCATAGAAAGTAAAAATATTCTACTGAAATGCCCCATGATAATTCTTTCACGTTTGGGAATAAGGTCTTAAGTCAAAAAAATGCATTTTGAGTTTTTGATTGGGTTTAACTCAATTTTTTTTTCTCTTTCGTTTGGTATCAATAATTTAAATCTAGCACAACTGCATCCAATCTTAATCATTTGGTCTTTAGGCACTAAGTCAAAAAATTTCATAATTCGTTTGGTATTAAGGTCTTAAGTTGACTTAAGTCTTTGTGAGCAATGCTTTTGAAGCATTTAATATTCCTCTAATGACTTAAGTCAACTTAAATCTTTTATACGGAACGGAATAAACAAATGCTGCTATCTCATTTTGATATACGTATAATCACATCATTATTCTTTAAAATTATTCCCTGCCACTATATCAAAAACCACTCAAAAAAATAAACTATAATCTAGTAACCTAGCGTTTATTCTTCATATGTATGAATCACTATATTCAATTGAACGAATGAATTTGTATTTCTTTGAATTGTGTGCACATTATTAAATAACAGTTTACAATTAAATAAACCACAGTAAGTGTTCTATATATTATAATAGCCTGTAATATGATTTAATAATTTAATAAACTTCTTATAAAGAAACTCTCAATTTGCTTCTGTTGCTGAAAATACAGCTTCACCTGAGTCTTCGCGAGTTCTATCGCTATTTTCGGCTATGTCAAACATTTTCGATTCCGATGACAGCGTTATGGATAATGATTTTTTCCCAGAAGAAGAAACCAGTTCAAGCGAAATAAATGCGGTTACAACTAGTCCATCCGCTCAAGTTAGTGTGGACGTAGCAGTTAATAATATGGGAAGTAATGGTAAGAAGTATTCCAGGCGCATAAGGAAAGAAAGAACTCAAAAAATTCATAGCGGCAAAAGTTATGTAACTGTAAGCGGAAAAGTTATTAAGGCAAGGCAATTACAAAATTTAAAACAGTGCAGGAAAAAATGTAATTCTTTTCTTCAAGAAGAAATTAGGAAAAGTATTTTTGATGAATACTGGTCGCTTGGGAATCACGATAAAAGGGTTACTTTCATTGCAAACCACATAAATGCTGTAGAAAAAGAGGTTACTCGCAAAAGAAAAGCTGACAGTTTAAAAAGTAGAAAAGTAACCTACGAATATTCCCTAGATGTAAATGGCACTAAAGTTTCTGTATGCAAGGGTTGTTTCAGTAGAACTTTAGACGAAACAGAAAGGTTTATGTCCAATGCCATTAAAAATAAAATGCTTCACACATCCGGCATTACTAAGGAGGATCAAAGAGGAAAAAAGTCTTCAAAAAACAAAAAGTCTCAGGAGGAACTTAATGAGGTACGGGGTCACATAACATCATTTCCAAGCTACGAAAGCCATTACACCAGACGTACAAACGACAAGAAATTTTTACCTTCTTATTTAAATTTGCGAATTATGTACGACTTATACAAAGAAGGACGAGAGAATATTGTTAGCCGTTCAATTTATGAGAGGGAATTTCATAATTTAAAACTCTCCTTTAAAAAACCAAAAGTAGACACTTGTTTTAAGTGCGACACCCTTCACATGCGTGTTGAAGTTGCTGCCACCCAAGAAAAAAAACAAGAAGCAGAAAACGACCTTCAAATCCACCAAGAGCAGGCTACTGCAGCGTATGATGCCAAAAAAGCAGATAAGCTTGCGGCACAAGACAACGTTCTAAAAAAATGCTTCAGTTTTGATCTACAGCAATGCCTGCCAACCCCATTTGTTGTATCGTCGGTAGCATTTTATAAAAGGCAGTTGTGGACCTATAACCTAACAGTTCACGATAATGCTACAGGAGAACACACTATATGTGGCATGAAGCTCTAGCAGCTAGAGGGGGGAACGAAATAGCGTCCTGCTTGTATGCTCATTTGAAGAACCTACCTGCTAGCGTTTCTGAAGTGACATTTTACTCAGACACATGTGGGGGACAAAACAAAAACAGTCACGTGGCGGCAATGTTTTTAATGGCTCAGTTAAAGTTCCCCAACTTAACCATTAACCATAAGTTCCTTGTTCCGGGACATACGCATATGAAATGCGACGTGGATCATTCCATGATTGAAAAACAAAAAAAAAAAACAAAAACACCAGTTTATCACCCCCATGATTGGTATCAGTTGGTAAGATCAACAGGTCTTAAAAAGAAATTCAACGTACACGAAATGAAGCAGGAAGAATTCTTTGATTTTGCTGCTTTGTTGAAGACAGTTTTTGTATGCAGGAAAAAAAATATTTTAAATGAACGATTCTCTTGGCATAGTGCACAATGGCTCCAATACAAGAAGAATGGTTTAGTGAGTTACAAAAACAGTTTGAACGATTCCGAAGATTTCAAGATTTTAAGTTTCCTTAGGAGAGGAAAAAATAAAAATCTAAAAAATTATCCACTCCAAGCAAAATATAAAACTTTGGTCCCAATATCTGAGGAGAAAAAACGGGATTTGTGCTCTCTTCTTAGCTTGATACCACCTGTTTTCCACAGCTTTTATACAAATTTACCAACTACCAACACCGCTGTAAATGATGATCCTGATTTGGTAGATGAAGAAGAGGAACCTGAGACAACTTAAATTTTTTATAACAATTATATAATTATTTTTGAAGCTATTGAATAAATGAATAAATCAATTCCTATTTTTAATTAAATAAGAACGTTTTATTTCCTGACTTAAGTCTTACTAAAAAGCAAAATTTTTAAAAAGATTAAAAATTGGATGATCCTAAGGACTTAAGTCATCTAAAAAACGGTAAATACTGATTAATTTTAAAAAAATTCTTAATATTCCTATAGGAAATCATATCCATGCTTGTTTGCCATCATTTCATTTTCAAACAAATTTTATCCTGATTTGCAAACAATTAAATAAGTTTCAATTTTACATTACGAAAAACTATAGTTTATGACTTAAGACCTTATTCCCAAACGCCAAAGAATTTTTACTATAAAATACAAATGTTACTATACAAAATCCACCTAAGCCGTACTTTTATAAAGAAAAAAAAATCGGTTTTTATTCAATTCATATGCAAAATGTATCACCAGCAGAAATTTTCACTACGCGAAAAAATTTTCATTGCATATTTTTTGGAAGCTTATATAAAATATATAATTTTTTTCCATAAATATAAGCTGTAGGCAGAGCAGTAAAATCAGCATTTATATTCAGAATTTTAAGTACAACTGAATAACGACATAAAAATGCATAAGATTTTAAATAAAATTTTTAATTCACATTCAATTTTAAAAAAATAATTAATTATTCATTTCAATTATTCATTTTTGTTATTCAGAATAATGAATAATTTTTTTATTCATTTGAATGATCTTCACAAAGAATGCAATCTTCCATTTTTTATTAGTTATTAATTTTTATTCATTATTCATTTTTAATTTTTTTCATTATTCATATATTATTCATTATACAATTTTTATTCATTATTAATTTTTTATTCATTATTTATTTTCTATTAATTATTCATTTTTTATTCATTATTCATTTGTTATTCATTTTTTACTTATGGCCCTCAAATGAATAAAAAATTAATAATGAATAACAAATGAATAATGAATAAAAAATAATTAATGAATCAAAAATGAATAATGAATAAAAACTAAATAATGAATATCAAGTGAATAAGGAATAAAAAATTAATAGTGAATACAAAATGAATAATGAATAAAAAATGAATTATGAATAATGAATAAAATATTAATAATGAATAATGAATAAAATATAAATAAAGAATAAAAAAATGAATAATGAATAAAGAAAGAAAAATTTAAAAATCTGAAATTCTTTGTGAATTACATTCCTTGTGAATATGAATGAATCAAATGAATAATTAAGAATTATTCATTCTGAATAATGAAAATGAATATTTGAAATGAATAATTAGTAATTTTTTTAAGACTAAAGTGAATTTAAAATTTTATTCTAAAATCAATTTTGCATTCATTGAATGCATTCTGATGTCGTTATTCAGTTGTACTTAAAATTCTGAATATGAATGCTGATTTTACAGCTCTGCCTACAGCTTATATGTATGGAAAAAAGTTTATATTTTAATGAATAATAAGTAGCGAATAAAAAATTAATAATGAATAAAGAAAGAGTAATTGAAAATTCTGAAATTCTTTGTAAATTGCATTCTTTGTAAATATCATTCAAATCAATAAAAAAACGTTATTTAGTATTCTGAATAACGAAAATGAATACTTGAAATGAATTATTAATAGTTTATCTAAAAATCAATGTGAATTAAAAATTTTATTTATAAAACAATTTTGCATTCATTGAATGCATTCATATTTCGTTATTCACTGATTCACTTTTTTGTGAATAAAATCAAATTCAATGCATTCTTTTCCAGCTCTGGCAAATCAGTAGGCAAATCTTGTTCAAAGATACCTATAGTAAAAATTTCCAAAAGACATTTCTGTGGAATATTTTTAAAATTTTTTTAAAAAAGATAAAAAAATAACAAATATAATGGGTGTTAGATGCTTAAACCATTCTGCAAAAATATTTCTCACTTAATTTTACCAAAGACGTGTGAACATAACAACTATATCAAAGGCATATAAAGTAGAATAAGGATGTAGTGAATTAATTTTTGCAAGGCCTGTTCATTGTATCCACATTGTTCGCGTTTTCGAATTCAATTTTTTTTTTTTTTAAAAATTTATGTTTTTATAAATACATGCAAAATTTTCTTTGCCGCTTTCTACCAGAATCCGTTGATTGATGTCTGTTATTATTTTGGTTGTTGGACTGTGTTATCAACGCATCAAATTAGCAACTTAATTCATTTTACTGACGCCCCGCTCTTAAAACACTTTGCTCAAAACATTAAATTGTCCTAAACCATCGTTGCTCCTCGAATGACCACCGCTGCAGCGTTGCCCATTTAGACCACAAAATTTAATTTATCTCCTTCATTTCGTAGCTCATATCCGCCACTAGTGCTCATGCTGACGTGTCGTGTCCTTGCGGTTTTCAAATCCCAAAACAATCCTTATGCCAGCTCCAACTACCTCCATCGTTATTGCCAGCTACTTGAATTCGTACCCTTGTCAAAATTTGCACGTAATACTGATAAAAGTTTTGTTTGTATGTATTTCTATTCATGCATGTATTAGTGGTTGTGTGCTTTTATTATCTCTGTGTGTGACACTTCTAAGCAAATTGTATGTGTTCAAGTGTATTACAAAACAATAACAACAACAACGACATACTCACCTCTTACAACAACAATGCGCCGAAATTTGGCATTTGCCAAGAACATCCTACGTTATTTTTTGTTTCTGTTTTCTTTTTGTATTATTATTACTATTGCTATTATTGTTGTTGCTAGAGTTGTGGATATTGCCATTATATCAGCGTGTGTGTGTGTGAGTTTAGCTTTCTAGTATGTCTGTGCACGCTGTTGTTAAAATTGGGCGTCTGGTGTTGGTTTCGACCGGATTACGAACACCTTCATTCACGCACACTTCCACACTCACACACACCTAGAACTCATTCACTCCATTCAATTCACTTCAGCTCAAACTGATAAGCGGGATAATAATAATACAGCATGGTGAGCGGTTAGCGGAAACGGAAGCGTGCTTATGCTTGGTTGATTCGCACCTATTCAACAATTGGAATTCAATTTGGTGGCGATGAAGTACGTTACGGTACGATGGCACAAACTGGTTGAGTTGAATTGCGCATATTTGGGAGGATAAAAAAAATTATATTTACTTTCTTAAACAAGAAATTAGTTCTTAAGCTTTCATGGAACTTGGAAAATCATGGAAAAAGTGCCTTTAAATCAAGGAAACCTAAAATCAAAGCCAACAAAGGCTCAATCATTGATTGCCAGCCACAATCGTAGCCAGCTACTGGCCTGATTCGTATTTATTTAACATCTTCAGAAACACTTGAAACGAATATCCCTCGACAGCACACAACCACAAACGCACAAACGCACACAGCCTTATATATAACAACAAAAGTCATAGATTAGATGCTTCTTGCTTTGCTTTGAGGTAAACAAAAACTTGCAAGCGATATTCTTGATTATTTGTTTTGTCCGGTTGCCACCTTTCGGAAAACTTTCTCCTACCTGCCGCTATGACGTTATTTTTATCTTGACACAGTATATTTGTATATGTTCTATTTGTTGTCTAGTGTTGAATAGACGAGCACTTGAAAGTTTATTAAATTGCATTATTTGCACCGAAGAGGTCAAAAAACACTTACTTATTTGGCTGAAGAGGTAGTTGATTAAGTAGACAAAAAAGCTATTCCAAGAAGATATAGATAACGAAGAACATTTGAATTGGGTTTTATTGTTGCAGTTGAACACTTTCTCTATACGTAATAAAAGCTGTAGGGATGCTGAGAGAAGGACATGTGGAGATCGTACAGATTTTATTGTCGAATACGAGTATAATTAAATATTACAAATGCGCATGCACTCACACGAAATCAAGTTTTAAAAAAAAATATTCTAGTTACTCATTTATCCAGAATTTGTTGCATTGTTATAATAATTAATTACTCGTAATTTTTTAAAGAGATATGACACTTATGTGCTTAATTTTACCTGAATGGACCTTAATTTCACCTAAATTTAATGATCAACATTTTCCCTGATTGTATACATACCCAGTAGTTATTTTGGAGTCGATTGGAAAAACCAACTAGTTCATTTCTGGCGCAATTTGTAATTGCTATGAAATAGTACAAGCAACATTTATCGTAGAATAGTTCACTTTGATTTTATTTTGTTTTTTTTTGAACTAGGGAAGCCTAGTTTACGGAAAAATCTAAATTAAAAAAAAAATATCTGAACACGTGTTATGTCAATTTTTAAATTTTCAAACTGATTGAGGAATAAATTTAAAGAATTTAATTGAGGTCAGTTTTTGCATTGTATAAAAAGAGTAACTACAGAAAATTAAATAAATGCATTATCTTTTACGTGCTGCAATTCTTTTTGTAATACCCTCTAAATGCCCTCTAACGTTTGAATATTTTGCAATCAATTTAAGTTCTACTTTAAGACTTTAGCAAAAAGTATCAGATTGGAAAGGTTCATATTGGAACTATTTAAATATAGTCTAAATTTAAGTTGCACTCATTTGAGTGCAACCTTAAAAAAATTTCAATTTATTTGAATATATTTCAAAATTATCATAAACTATTTGATTTAAAAACCAAAATATTCTGCGATAACCAAAATTATGCTTAAGTCTTTCCCTTTTTTTTTAAATACCTTAAATATTATAACAAGATGAGTCAAATACATGGATAAGAATGGAAAGGTTCATCTTATTTTTGTTGCGTCCACAAACCACAGTTTCTACCAAACAGAAACTTGAGTTAATTAATAATTTTTCAGTGAGTGTAGTGTGTAACTGAGTGTAATTTTTCTGGAACTTTTTAACTTTTGACGTAGAATTACGTCGTGCACCGCGGTTTGTATGGGGGTCATTTTCACAAATTTTTTCAAAGTGATATTTGACACTTTAGGGTATACCTACAGACTTTAATATTCATCGTACAAAGAAAAAAAAATGCCAAAATATCAGTTTTAGTGGGAATAAAACGAATATCTAATAAAATAGCAAAATCTAAGAAGAAGAAAAATTCATATATTCGTATGAGAAATGCACAAGCTGCTTATGCTGTTTTTAAGGTTGTTGTTGTTGTTGTGCTTGCTTGTTTGGTTCGTAATCACGTCGTTCGTTGTTGTGCTGCTCTTGTTGTTGTTGTTGTTGTTGTTTTTTTTTATTAATACCCAGTAGTTCGCGGCATCATTGACGAACTTTTTGTGATGATTTCTTAAAGGAAGTTTCTGCATGAGCTTAAAAAAAATTACTAAAAAAAAATCATACAAAATATAATGCAAAGTAGCGGTTGTCAGCGCCTAACTTTTACCACTCTATTACAACAACTTCAAGATATTCATAATTGTTGTAATTCGCCGAATCTTTCAGAGGCTAAATTGTAGAGTTCGCAAACTATCGATGACACTATCGATACTATCTATAATTTCACACTTTCGTGACTATCGATAGTTTTGGACTGACGATGGTTTTCGATAATATTTAAATATTCATTGACACCACTGTTGCCATTGCTGTCGAATTCTTTTGGTTTTGACAATTTGGTATTATTTTTTTTCTGTTTTGTAGAGTGAAAGCTAAGGTAATGTTTCTTATAAATGTATGAGCATTGTGTTGATTTGGAAGATGGGTGATAGCATTGGCGTCGGAAGCGGGGGGGAAAGGTGGGCAGTTGCCCCCCCACTTTTTTAGCTAGATAAACAATTTAAAAGGAAAAGTTATTCAAAATATCAGTTTTTTTGCAACGATAATATTTTTGTATTATATATTTTCCTCTTCTTTCTCTCTTCTTCATGTTTCATGTGAAGAAATTTTGATGAACTTTTTTTGCACCACTATTTGTACTGCCCCCCCATTTGTACTGCCCCCCCAGATGAAATTCGCTTCCGACGCGCTTGGGTGATAGTTAGTTAGAGGTTGAAAAGGTGGAGTAGTTTCGGTGCAGATTTGTTTTTAATTTGACGGGAAACACGCTCGTAGGGAGACTATTCCACAACTTTACCGTACGACTAAAGAACGATTTATCACTACAACGTGAGGTCCTGTGTGGCATCAAGGCAATGGTAAAGGAGTGGGCTTGAACAGCTGCCCAAGTGGACCTGGAAAATATACGGTGTGGTGGCGTCAGGCCATTACGAAACCAACATTACGTCGATTTCCAATAGAACTGAGAGAGGATGAAATATTTTTATCCCGTATCAAATATATCGCACGACGTTGAATTCGGTCCAGAAGCACGTTTCGATTTTAATTCCTTGACGAATTTTCTTTATATATGTGTCTACTTTTCGTTAACGGGATTTCCTCAATATTTTGATATTGGGTTCATGCATGATAAATCCCGACGTTTCTGCATTGCGTCTTGCACGAATTTGGAACATTTATATGAAATTTTCGTCAATGAAATGTATGGCAAAATCAGCATGTTTTTTGACAAATGAACAAGAACAACAAATTCATCACCAAAAATATCAAACGAAAGCTTTTTATAAAACAAAACAAATTTTTACATGAATTTAATTGTGAGCTTTTTAGATCAGGTAAGTTTGAAGAAGGACAACAACAACAAGTTTGTTTTTGAATAATTGTTATTTAGAAGATGAAATACTTTAAAATAGTTTTGAAAAATATAAATAAAAAAACTGGAATTTTTCTCTATTACTGTATAAAAAGGAATTCTACGTATATCGAAACTGTGTCTTTTTTTTTATTACATAGGGGCATTTCCACAAAAAGGTCTACCGTAAACGAAAAATAAAATGTTAGTAAAGAAACAATTATACATGATTTCATATAAAAAAAAAAAATATTAAAAGCTTATTATTTTAAACAATTTACAGCCTAACTCAGTTGCCGTAATAAGGAAACTGGCTACAAAAGTGACTTTATATTTTTTCGCTGATGGTAACTTTGAATAGCATTTTCTCTTTAATATTTACTTCTTTAACGATTGCACTCTAAACACAAAATGTTACTCACAACAATTATTAACTAAAAAACAAAAATAAAAAGAGACCAAAATAAGATCAATTAACGGTATTTTGCAAATTTTTATAAGCTTTTATTTAACTTGCTTCGTTCGTATGTATTTCTAAAACTTGTTGGTATCCGATTTAGCTGAAATTAAGCATGCATATGTAAGTCCGGTGACAATGCAATAGTATGATAAAATTTTTTGCCACACCTCCTTTTACCGCCCACAAATCCATAAAAATGCTATATCTCTAAAACTACGGGGCTGATTCAGCTGAAATTCAAACAGTAAAGTTTCTTCAAATAAAGCATGGGGCTTATGAAAAATGTAAATTGGTAAGTTGTAAGGACTTATATTAATTTAGACTTTCTCAAATACATTTATATTTAAAAGCTTGAGGCACCGATGTCCGCGATCCGTTATACAGGTTTACTACACAATATCAATACTTTAAGCTTTTAAATATAAATGTATTTGAGAAATTCTAAATTTATATAAGTCCTTATAACTTACTAATTTACGTACGCTTATATTATGATGATGAGTTACCAAGGGAGGGGTTCTTCTGCACCTACACAGAGCCAAAACAACATTATAAAACAGACGAAAATCAATAAGATTTCTCTATGGATTTCATCCAAGAAGATTGTTTTATTAAAACCATAGAGAAAAGCTTATTTAAACATTGCGCTTTTTTATTAGGCAAACCACATAATTTTAAGAAGAATCTTCTTGTTTTTTATAAGAACACTTTTAAAAACAATAAGAAAATCTTATCAAAACTTCTTGGTTTTTAAGAAGAAATCTTATAGATTAAATAAGATTTTTTAAAAATGTTGACTTTATATGATTTAAATACAAATTCTAAATGTTTGATAGTTTAAATCATACTTGATTTTAAATACAAATTCTAGTTGTTTGACAGTTTAAAATCGTTTATCGAGCTTAAGGTCAAAGTTAGAACAATTAATTGTTCTAACGAATTTTTTCCAAAGAAACAACAACAAAGTTTTTCAATATGAAAGGAAAAAAAACCACTAGCAATTGATTTTATTGTACAATTTCTGCGGTGCTAAACGCGTCATCAGAAATCTTTGTGATTGCCCGTGCAAGCCACCATTTGATTAAAGTTTTTTCTAAATGACCTCTATATTTATTATGTTGACTTTATATGATTTAAATACAAATTCTAAATGTTTGATAGTTTAAATCATACTTGATTTTAAATACAAATTCTAGTTGTTTAACAGTTTAAAATCGTTTATCGAGCTTAAGGTCAAAGTTAGAACAATTAATTGTTCTAACGAATTTTTTCCAAAGAAACAACAAGTATGATTTAAACTATCAAACATTTAGAATTTGTATTTAAATCATATAAAGTCAACATAATAAATATAGAGGTCATTTAGAAAAAACTTTAATCAAATGGTAGAGCTCGACCAAACGGAAACAGCTGAAAACAAAATCAGCAAAAATTCTAAAAACAACTTCAGTAAACATGCTTTGTTAGTGCAGACTTCCAGCAGGCTGTTGGACTACATATAATAACATAAGCATAGAAACTAAAGTAAAACAGAAATACAACAACAAATGTGACATTATGAAATTGAGGAAAAAAATGAGAAATTGAAGCTTCAAAATCTCATCGCCCCGATGGTGCAGTGCGTCAACGCGCTTGCACGGGCAATCACAAAGATTTCTGATGACGCGTTTAGCACCGCAGAAATTGTACAATAAAATCAATTGCTAGTGGTTTTTTTTCCTTTCATATTGAAAAACTTTGTTGTTGTTTCTTTGGAAAAAATTCGTTAGAACAATTAATTGTTCTAACTTTGACCTTAAGCTCGATAAACGATTTTAAACTGTCAAACAACTAGAATTTGTATTTAAAATCAAGTATGATTTAAACTATCAAACATTTAGAATTTGTATTTAAATCATATAAAGTCAACATAATAAATATAGAGGTCATTTAGAAAAAACTTTAATTTTTTAAAAATTTAATAAGGACATCTTAGTGATTTAATAGGATTTCTTTTTAAATTTTAATAAGAATATATTTTTAAATCAAAACGATATCTTATTAACCTTTTACCTAGAAATGTACTTTTAATTGCCCGTTATGTTAAATATAAAGACATTTTGATGGTTTATTACAATTTATTAGGAAATAAAATTTGTATATGTATGTATAAAATACATCTGTTAAAATATATTTTAACAAAAAGGAAAAAAAAATACCTTTGTATAACAAAATGAACTTGTCAAAGAAAGTGGCGATATCCTCAATCTTCATGAATTAAGGTGAATTCACATCTTTGATGTCACAGATCAATATTTTTATAAACTACTTAATTAAATAAAATTTAAAAAAATCTCACTTTTTAAAAATAAACAATTTAAAGGAAATCAGTGTAAAAATAATAGTATATATTCACGAACAGACGCTACTTTGAAGAACCTCCTTCAAGCTTACTCCATAAATTTTTAGTAAAATCGAACTTGAGTCACTCAAGCCCCACGACTGATATATCGCTTGAGTTTCCAGAATTTCAGCCTGGTCGAAAACAAGTTCGGGAACATAAGTATCATTAACCATTATCACACATTTTTATTTTACTTTAAATAAATTAAATCCATAAAATGCACATAAACTTCATAAATTCACTTCACAATTAAGACTGACAGCTAAAGCAAAGAAGAAGTAGCCTTTTCACTGTTATTACCTTCTTAAAAGGGTGTTTAATAAGAAAATCTTATAAAAGCAGATCAAAAAAAATTTTCTTATTAATTTAAGGTGGTCTCTTCTTAAACTTTGGAGAGTAAAAAAAAATATTTTCTTATTAAAGTAAAGTATTAATAAGTTTACAACATCATTTCATTCATTTAATAAGAAATCTTATAAAAAAATGTTTGATAGTTACTTACTTACTTAGTTGGCGCTACAACCGTATGTCGGTCTTGGCCTCATATAAGAATTTGCGCCAGCCATTTCTGTCTTTCGCTTGCTGGTGCCAGTTGGAAATTCCAAGCTTCGTCAGGTTGTCCTCTACTTGGTCTTTCCAACGAAGATGCGGTCGTCGTCTTCTGCGTTGACCGCCGCTGGGTACCGAATCGAATGTTTTCTTCACTGAAGCATCGTCTTTCATGCGCTGAACATGACCAAGCCAGCGAAGCTGCTCGATTTTAATGCACTTGACTCATAAATTCATCATTCCACTGTATTCAGTACTCGCCATTGACTCAGATTGGTTCGTAGATCTTACGAAGAATCTTTCTCTCGAACGCTCATTAAGTTTTTGTTTAATAGTAGTTGTACATTTTTAATAAGATTTTCTCTATGGAATTAAAAAGATTTCTCTATGAAAAATTCTTATAATTTGGTTGTTTTAATAAGAGAACCTAATAAAATAGCTCAATTAGGTGATCTTATTAATTTTATGTGGTGGTTTTTGGCTCTGTGTAGAATGTACCTACTATATCACTTAAATTTATTTTTTTCTTTTTAGTTCACGTCTTTTTTAAATAAAAGCTTATTTTTAAAAAAATTTTTACTTTTTATTTATTTAACTCGCTTTCTTTGATATTCGTATGTCACATGCGCTACTCAAAAGCATCATTTGTTATAATTCTTTTTTCAGAAATTTTGATTTAAAGCAAGTTCAGCGAGTAGAATTAAATAAAAATAATAAGAAACTTATTAAGGAAAGAAATTGAAAAAGCCGTACAAACCAAAGAGTTTTCTTTTTGGTTTAGTGGGAAATATGAGGAAGTGGCGAATATCTCTGGTATCCATAAACTTCATTGCTTACCATGTGAAGAAAATTTTTTAAAAATAGCTTGTACCGCTACTTCTTCGTAAGGAAATATTTCATAATATAAACATTTTTTTATTTAGTATTATTATTGACCCGAATTAACGTGGTTTTTTCTTATGTAAGAAAATCTTTATTTCAAAATAATATGAAGAATTTCTTGTAAAGGAGTGTGTAGTAAAGGAAAAATCTGTTACGTAACGAATGTATTGTGTGCATAAAAATAACTGAAAAAGATTTTACAACGAAACAATTACAAATATAAAGCAACATTATTCCATATTATATTGAAAAAAAAAAAAAATCATAAAAAAACTCGTCCACATTAAGCAGATTTTTTCGTTTTTATAGATGCAGACAAAAAGCATTTATATTTTCTGTAACGCAATGCTTCCTTTTTTGTTTGCAAATATCTTTGGTTCATTTTTTTAATAGCTTCCAACTTTTACACTAAATAAAGTGCTATCCAAAAATAGGAAAAAAAATCGATTTTTATTTGCTTTCTAATTTTTAGCGACATGAAAGGCGTACGAACCGTACGTGCGCCGTTATGAAAATGCCCTTATATGATTGGAGGTGTTTGTAGAAGATACCCAAACAGCAAAGAATGCACAAAATTAGGCGTATAAGTTAACACCTCACTTTATAACTCATATAATCTACACGCGCATCCGCTTCAAGTCCAGACGCTGACGCTGCATTTCCCACATTGCAAAATAACGCCGACGCTTTATCGCAAACAATTCCATAGAATTAGACCAACGACCAGACTTTACCTGCAGCGCAGCTATGCCAACATTAAAAGCAGCAGGGAGCAAGAAGCTCTGCTTTAGGTGTTATATTTAAGTTATAAAAATTGTTAGTTTAGTTTAAGTTTGGATACCAATAAAGAATGAGCTTTGGCTCAAAAAAATATTTTTTTAATAAATCTAAAATAAAATAATTTAACTTATACGGCTAATTATCTAAGCAGCTTTGCAGTGTAAACACCCCAAAATTTAAGTAATTTTTCGATCTTCTAGGCACAAACAGTACTTTGCATAAACTGCTAAGCAGCTTTCTTCATCGAACTTCGAAAATGTTGGAATTTTTTTCGAATATTATTTTATTTTATTTTGTATTCTCTTGTTATTTTTTTTTTGTCGCTTACTTTCTCAACTAAGAGTTATTTCAGCTGCTTTGCAGTTATTACATGTATTTAATTAAATTTTATTTACCATTTAATAATTGCCCTCGTCCGGATTCGATCCCTACCATCTCCGATATGTAGTCCGCTGCTTTAACCATTGAGCCATGTCGCTGCTTATCGAAACGAAGATTTTTGTTTATTTATACACTTAGCTTGAAGTGCGAAATTAGCAACAACTGAACTATTAAGCAGCTTTAAGACTGTATTGGAGAACAACTTTAATCTTGTGGAACTATATGTTCTATTTCCTGAAATTGATCCCATAAAGCAGCTTCAGGTGCGACAAGTTCCACAGTTAACCATCTAACAGCTTTGAAGTGCCATGGACCTTATTTTTCCCCTGTAAGCAGCTTTAAAGAGAATTATTAAGAAGATCTGGACTAATTTTGCTGGTTGGGTACTGAATGTGATTGGAAAGAGGATTTTTTTTCTTGTATCAAAGGAAAAAAAAATCAAGAAGTTAATGCTTGAAACAAAAAACTGTCAGTTCTTAGCTATTAACAAAATTATTAAGGGAGGAACCTGCTCCAGACAAAAAATTTTTTAATAATTATTTACAAAAAACTGAAAGTATTTATAAATATAAATTGTTTTTTATAAGAAAAGAAAACAAAATGGCGGCGTTACAGCTGCTCAAACTTGGCTTTTTTAATTTGCGCTATAGAATGCACCGCCCTTTGTAGTCATCTGAAATGAACCAAACAAAAGATTGAATTTTAACACAAAAAGGAAAAAAATTACATCTTTTTTTACATACAAATTGTTACAAACAATATTTCTAGTAATAATTAATTCAAAGGCCAATATGTTAAAGAATATCTGTACAAAATTTGAAGTTGATATCTTAACAACTTTTTAAGTTATAGTTCACAGCGCGGGAAAAAACAAATTTTTATAAAAGCGTGATTAAAATGTTCGTTCGTGAATAAAATAACAAATGTATTATGAATACAAAATGAGTATTTAATGAATAATAAATGAATAATGAATAGCAAATGAATAATGAATAAAAAATAAATAACGAATAAAAGATGAATAACGAATAAAAAAAGAATAATTGAAAATTCTGAAATTCTTTGTAAATTGTATTCAAATTAATAAAAAAATTGATTCATTATTCTTAATAATGAAAATGAATAATTGAAATGAATAATTAATCATATTTTTAAAAATTAATGTGAATTTAAAATTTTATTTTTAAATCAATTTTGCATTCATTGAATGCATTCTTATATCGTTATTCACTGATTCACTTTTTTTGAATAAAATCAAATTGAATGCAATCTTTTACAGCTCTCCTGTTAGCGCGTTCTTTTTTGAAAAAAATTCTGACCTCACAGAATGCAGAATTTTTGGATTGACCTCTTTTGAGCTGAAAAAAGAACGAAAAAAATGCAACATTTTATTTTATTTTTTATTTTTATTTTAACATAACATAACATGAGAGATTTATATAAACAATAATTAAAATGGCTAAAAGAAATACGTAATGGAAATAAACAATTTTTTAAAATTTTGCAATGTATATTAAATATTTATTATAATTTAAGAAAATAAAAGAAGAGAAAAAGCAAGGAAGTATTTAATAGGTTTAATAAGAAAAGAATAAGCAAATAAGGAAAGAATAAGCATTACAAAGCACATGTTAAACATCACACATAAGTAATTTAATTAACTAAATATCATAGATTTATTGCACTTGATAGATTTGAATAAGCTTTTTTTTTAAATTGCTCTACATTGCTTATCATTTGCAGTCGGGATGGTAATGAGTTCCATAGTCTGACAGAGTATAAGAAAAATTGACTTTCTGACATTAAAGATAAGTGTCTAAATAGGACAATTTGATTATTACGACATGAGCGTGAAAGAGTGAGTCTATTATACAAATAAGGTTGTTCTTGAGTATAGATAATTTTGTGCAGTAATATAACAGTTTAATAATCAAGAAATTTGTTGATATTAATTTTTAGAATTTGTTTTGAAAACGAGGATACGTGATCCCGTTTTTTAAGGCAGAATACATATCTCGCGATGTTGTTAAATACGACGTTTAGCTTTTGTTTACTTGCAGTATCACAATTTGTAAACATTTCGCTGCCATAGAGCAATTTAGGCACCAGGTAAGCTTTAGCAATTGTCATTCCGATTTTTTGAGGGATGAAGTGTTGCGTGGCCCAGAGTGCGCGCAGCATTCCATATACTTTTCCAACCATCCCTACAATGTGAGAATTCCAGGAAAATTTATTGTCAAATATTATTCCTGGGTTCTTTGCGGACCGTACATAGTCAATTTCAGAAGTATGCATTTGTATTCTAGGTAGCATTGATACATCCATTTGATGCTTACTTATTACTAAACATTTCGTTTTTTTAGGGTTAAGGCACAAGCCATTGTTACCAGCCCATTTGTGTATGCTACTCAGATTATTTTTAAGTCTTGTGATACAGTCAGGTATTTGGTCACGATAGCAACAAGTGTAAAGTTGCACATCATCTGCATACATAGGAATTTTACAGTCGCGCAACACTTTCGCAAGGTTGTTAATATAAATTGTGAAAAGTGGAGGTCCTAATATTGATCCCTGAGGTACACCTCTGATCGTAAAGAGCGAATGAGATGTGATGTTGGTTCCATCGTTATTTGGTTTAAACACTGCTTGTTGTCTACCAAAGAATATGATTTTAAAAGTTTTACTGCAGTCGTAGAAAAGCTTTATAATTTAGACAATTTAGTGCATAAAATGTCATGATCTGCTATGTCAAATGCTTTTTAATGATCCAAAAGTGTCAACAAGGTAAGTTTACTGTCGTCCAGTTCCGTCCAAATGCCCTCAGTTACGTCAATAAAAGTAGTTATGCAACTGCGCCTTTGTCTGAAGCCAGATTCTTATTATTGAATTATCAGCTAAAAATTCGTGAATTTGTTGTGCCATTAAAGACTCCATTATTTTAGATAAGTAGGGCAATATAGCTATTGGTCGAAAGTCGTTATCTGATTTAGGTACTGGTATTATTTAAGCAAATTTCCAGCTATTAGGAAATTAGGATGTCGTGAATGCTGTATTGAAAATATGAGTCAAAAAGGGTAGAAGCTTAGCTTTGACAAACACAGGATGAATGTTGTCGAAACCATAGGCATTAGACTTTAATCTAGTTAAAGACCGTAAAACATCCAGAACACTAACACAATGAAAGCTAAATACATTTTCTGCAGAAACTACACTGCTGGATTGAAGGTATGAATTTATTCCGGTTCATTCACATGGGATATTTAAAAATTTTTCGTTAAGGGTATTTGGATCTAAACTTTTTTGAACGTGTCTTATTAGGACACGTATTGGAAGCATTTTTCCCTTTACCTATATTTCTTATTTGTATCCAAGTTTGTTTACCATTAAGAGCACTATTAATTTTTTCTTCATAAAACCTTGACTTAGCGGATTTTATTTCTTTTACAACCTTTATTCTTAAATTCTTGCAAGCCTCGTACAAAGAAGCTAAACGGTAGCGCCTCCATTTTTTATAAGCAATGTCACGCATATAAATTTGATTTTTTATATTAGTATTAAACCGAGGTTGCTGGCTCTGATTCAAGCTGCGCACTTTCATTGTCGTGATCATTGCTTGTTGATTTGAGGAAGGCATGTAGAAAATTCGGTCCCAGTTAACCATGTTTACTTTAAGGGAGAGCTGTTGATAGATAATATTTCTAAAGTCACGATATGTGTAGTGCTGTGGAGAGCAATTTTGTTCAAATTCATACGTTAGAAAAATAAGATCGTGTTTTGAAAAATAAGGAACGCAAAGCTGATTATAAAATTTAATTTTCGATTTGTCACTTACAAAAAGTAAATCTAAGAGTGACCTAGTAGTGCTACTAAAGTGAGTTGAAGTAGTTGTATTAACAATATAGTGACCTAAAGCAGTCATATCCGACACAAGCCTGTTTTCAATAAAAATGTTCATATTGAAGTCCCCTGTTATTATGCAGTTTATGGATATATCTTGTAACGTATCAAGTAGCGGTTTTAGGTCTATGGAACGATGTGGTCTGTAAACACAACCTACAAGAACATCTGAATTACCATTCGTAATAAGGATAAACAAATATTCAATAACACTGTTCGTAACTGCCTTACTATGCAGATTACAATTTTAACCTTCTCGCACAAAAATGCCAACCCCCCCGCATGACTTTCTCTATTGGATCTAAGCAATCTATAGCCAGAAACTCTAAATATATTGCTATGCATTGTAGGCAAAAACTACGTTTCGAAAATACATAAAACATCGACATTCGAATTCACAAATAGATACCTTAACTCATCAATTTTCCTCACTAAACTCTGAGCATTGATGTGACATATTTTTAAACCCGACTGAATTTTAAAAAAAGTACGAATCATAGCATAAGTACAATCTATAGAGACAAACTTAACAAATTATTAAATTAAAAATTAAATCTCTGATGAGCAATGTAGATAAGCATATATAGGCACAACTAACATACTTTGCAAGTGCACTAAAGTTAAAACAGTCAAACATTTTTAACATTAACACAAATGTTAAATAAATTATTAAGTATATATGTGAAATCAAAGTTTTAAACATATAGCTTTGGATGAAATAAGAGAAAATTGAAAAGAGAAAGCTTAATGTGAGTATTAATGATTGAGTGAAAGATAAAATTGAGTAAAGATAGTTTGAAATAAGAATTAAAGATTGAGTTAAATAAAATCTATAATAATTGTGAGAGCTTAATGTCAGTATTATTGATTGAGTGAAACATAATCTATGACAATTGAGACAACTGGAATGCAAAGTTCTGTTCACTCCGAAAAAAACTAGAGAGTTGATGAAGAGACAAGATCTTAGTTGCATTTTCATTTTCCGTGAGTCTCACAAACACATTGCCACGCAATGTAAATACCGAAAATAGCTGAATTAAATTAATTAAAAGAAGATAGCTGTTTTTGTTTTTTTTTGCGCAGTGCCTCTCGCATGATTTCATAATTTACCTTACTCAAACATTCGTTGAAATAGATTGGTACATCTGAATCGTAATTCCGATATATTTACGATTGAAGTTATGTATAGTGCTGACTGCATGGAATTTTGAAAAAATATTCTTTGAGCTGTTCAATTTTTTAAAACTTACCATATTAATCAAAATTGCTTTAGATTCAATATTAAAATAATTTTCAAAATTGCAATTTTTTTCTTCTTACAAAATATTAAAGTCAAAATTACTTATTTTTTGTTTTAATGATGGTATTACTAGATAGCAGAATGCAGAACCGCCAAATTTTTCATTTGTTAATTTGTTATACTCTTGTGGTCAGAATTTTCGAGAAAAGAACACAATTTATTTTGAGGTCAAAATTTTTTTTTTAGAAAAGAACGGAAAAAATTCAGAACTCTGTAACGAACCCTTTTGCTCGTTACTGATTTTTGCTGAGGTAGGCTCAGTGAGTAAGCCAGGTGTTCTTACAAAATAATTTATTTACCAATGATTCCGTTGTTTTAAATAAGAAAGCCAGCGTTTTAGTTTTAAACTGTAGTGTAATTCTTTATTATTTTCATTTGTTTTATTTATTGCTTAATGAGTACGTTACTTAGTTATTATTAATTATTAAGCATTATATAAATTAAAGTAATATAATTAATCCTTGTTTATTCATATTTATTCCGTTATTTGCTATTATCCCTCTCGCTGTGAGTGACTATGATAGAACTCAGATTAAAACTATGTTCGAAGGGTGGAGGTACCTTCGCTTAATATAACTACGTTTTGATTTTAGAGTAAACAATGTTCGAATCCCGTATCTCTTCCAGAAGATGTACATCATCCAACTCTTGAAATAACAGTTCTACTCCCCCACGAAAAAGAAGATAAAGTAACTTCTGATGCGCGAAATAAAAAAGTTTATAATTTTAAGAAAACGGACTATGTAAAACTTAATTCCTTACTTTCGCAGACTGATTGGTCTCCAATTTTAACTAGCGGAACATCATATTCATATTATGACGTTGAATCTTCTGTACAGTTTTCCAATGATACTCTGCAACGGTGTTTCTTATTGTCCGTCCCAAAAAAAAGGTGTTTCTCCAATCCTTTAAATCCACCCTGGCTAACAAATGATCTAAAGGCACTTAAAAATTTAAAAAATCGTTTATTTAAAAAATATAAAATATCTGGTTCTAGTTTAGACTTTGCTTCCTATTCTTCTTGTCGTTATAGATATCAACTACTAAATAAACAATGCTATTCTGCTTATATAATTAACATAAAATCTCAATTTAAAGATGATCCAAAACTTTTCTATAGTTTTGTTAACTCAAACGTAAAGGCTCCAGTTTTCCACCCCTTATGAAATTCAATCAGGTAGAATCATCTTGTGACAATATGATTTCTAACATGTTTGCAAACTTCTTTAAATCAACTTACTCCGATATACCATTTAATACTAGCACAGTGTATCCTTTTCTTCCGCCAGTTAACTCTTTTGAAACTCCTGTAATAGACCCAAATATTGTCATGTGTTATCTTTGACAAGTAAAATCTTCTTTTACGACCGGCCATGATTAAATTCCAAGCTGTATTTTAAAGCAATGTGCTACAAACCTGTGTACTCCTCTAGCAAACATTTTTAATATTTCCTTGCATAGTGGTTATTTTCCTATTATATGGAAGGATTCTTATATTATACCCCTTCATAAATCTGGCTCCAAGATAGATGTTTCTAACTATCGAGGAATTGCAAAATTAAGTGCAATCCCTAAGTTATTTGAGAAAATCATAACTGATCAATTAACCCACTCCGTGTCTTCCACCATTTCTGTCTTTCAACATGGTTTTCTGAAGGGTAAGTCCACTACAACAAACCTCTTAGAGTTTACTACGCGTGTTATAAATGGTTTTACTTTCGGACTGCAGACTGATGTTATTTATACGGACTTTAGCAAAGCTTTCGACAGTGTTAATCATAATCTTCTTTTGAAAAAACTCCACCTTATTGGGTTTCCTGTCACATTATTAAATTGGATAAATTCGTATTTATCTAGACGTACTCAAAAGGTTTTATATAAGAATTCTCTTTCAAAAAGTATTTCGGTCACTTCTGGCGTTCCTCAGGGCAGTCATCTTGGACCGGTTTTATTTTTACTATTCATTAATGATCTTCCTTCGGTAATAAAACACTGTAACGTCTTAATGTACGCTGACGACGTGAAACTTTTTCTTTGTTACAAATCACCCGAAGAACGACATCTTTTACAATCTGATCTAAATAGACTTGTGGACTGGTGTAGCTTAAATATATTTAATCTCAACTTAAAAAAATGTAAGCAAATGACATTCTTGCGAAGATCTGCTAGTAACATAAATTACACTATAAATACCACTAACTTAGAAATAGTTTCCAGTTTTCTCGATCTTGGTGTTATTATGGATTCAAAACTTCGCTTCAATCTCCACGTTAATATGGTGATAAATAAGGCAAGAGGAGTCCTTGGTTTCATTAAAAGATGGGCTAAAGAATTCAGTGATCCCTTTACTACTAAATTATTATATACCTCTCTCGTAAGGCCAATTCTTGAATATGCATCAGTTGTATGGAACCCACAATATAATGTCTACATCGACGCCATAGAATCCGTTCAAAAACAGTTTTTACTTTTTGCTTTACGTCATAGTCGTTGGAACCCCAATATTATGCTTCCATCGTATGAAATACGCCTTAAAATAATTTTACTACCTTCCCTAAGAAGCAGAAGAATGATGCTTAATGTCATGTTTCTGTATAAATTACTTCGTGGCGAGATTAATTCGGAATATCTCATCTCAGCTCTAAATTTTAACATCCCAAGGAGAGGAACTAGACATTTTCTGTTTTTCAAATTGAGTCAGTGCAGTTCTAATTATGCTCTTCATGAACCTTTACGATGTATGTGCAGTGATTTCAATGATAACTTCAATATGATTAATTTTTCTGATTCGGTAGATGTCTTAAAACGGAAAATTATATTACATTTAAATAATTAAATCAATTTAACTTCATCCCATTATCCCATAAAACGCAATTTTATAACAATGTAATATTGGCAATTGAGATTGTTCTGTTTCTCTTTTTTGTCTCGATATTATGTTTATAAAGTAAGCACCATCAAATATGAATCGTTTTTAAAACTTACTTTTTAATTATTCAATATTTTAATTTTTAATCGAATTGGGATTTACGCGCTCACGTGGTTTCCTGATTTGAAATTAGACTGAACTCACACTATCACCTGGATTGGTGTGCCAGAGTATATCTCTTTTCCATACAAGTTTATGCCTACGTTGGCCCAAATGCATATCCAACTAATTGGGATTTTGATTTGGCGGATATGAGACTTATCTCATTTCCACGTAGGTCCTTGGGTTGGACAATGGCCGCAAACCAGTTAAAATGAGTTTAGTGTTTTTGATTGTTTTTCGGGTACCTTAAATTGATAATTACTATTATTTAATTCGATGTTGCTTATTTATATAGAATCAAGTATACTTAAATACGCGTTTATATATATTCAATTTTTAAATTCCGCTGAAAAGCCAATTAATGTGCTTAGTGGAAAATCCTAATTGCAAATAGGGGGTATGTTTTAGTACGTAGGTGCATTCTGTCTGTCCCGGCTGATTCGGGCAGATTTTAGAATGTGAATCGTGCATGCGTATAGGTCGGGTATACGTATCTTGGGAAGATTTCATACCTCCGGGCGAATCCAAAAAAAAAAAAAAAGGGTGAGGACACCTTCGCTTACGATAACTACGCCTGTCTTAGAGTAAACAACGTTCGAAGGGTGAGTATACATACCCTCGCTTAAGATAACTACGCCTGAGCTTAGAGTAAAACTATGTTCGAAGGGTGAGTACACCTTCGCTTAAGATAACTACGCCTGTCTTAGAGTAAACAACGTTCGAAGGGTGAGTATACATACCCTCGCTTAAGATAACTACGCCTGAGCTTAGAGTAAAACTATGTTCGAAGGGTGAGTACACCTTCGCTTAAGATAACTACGTTTTGAACTTATAGTAAACAAAGTTCGAAGGGTGAGTACACCTTCGCTTACGATAACTACGCCTGACTTAGAGGTAAACAACGTTCGAAGAGTGAGGACACCTTCGCTTAAGATAACTACGTTTTGAACTTAGAGTAAGCAACGTTCGAAGGGTGAGTACACCTTCGCTTAAGATAACTACGATTGAACTAACTACTCAGTCTCAAAGCATGTGCATGCTACTGCGCCTGCGACAAGACTGCCTGTGCTAAGCAAACGCGACTGCTTTATATTCTCCCGTTGCCTTTCTGTTCCGTGTTCACTTGTTTTGTTTTCCCTGCCTGTGTATATGTGACTGTGTACATGGCTTTGCATGTTTGTATGTGTGTATTTATTACTTGTTATTCGACTCATTATTTTTTCCTCAATAGAATATTTATAACATTAATATTATATATTTTACCTAATAAGATATAATACAATACAATAATTTCCATACATTTTATTCATAATATATAATAAATCTTTAAATTTGTTGCTTACATTTTCCATATTTTAAATTTAGTTAACAATTCATTTATATAATTTGTGAAGCCAAAATTGTGCAACAATTTGAGTCCTCACACTCTTGAAGAGGTTCCAGAAAAGAATGCGCTATGATTCTGAATACATCATATATGAAGGTCACGAAGGACGAAAAAATTTTTCGAATTTGTAAAAACTGAGTGGTCGCCGCCACCTAAACGAGTGATTTTTAGATACTTTTTTTAAAACTTCACTTATTGATTTTTCATTACAATTCAATGGAAAAAAATAGATCGATACAGAAGCAAAATTGTACGTTTAATTCAACTTATTTATATGATAACAGTTTAATTTGTGAAGAAATTCAGCCCGCGATCTTGAAATTTGTTAATTTTTTGTAGTGTTTTTTTTAATACAATCGTCTGCCACATCATGGTTAGTAACACTAACAGAAAACAAATTAATTCATATTGATGACAATTTTATAACCTTTCTTGTAAAATCAATAAGCAAATTTTCAGATTTTTTTTCATTGCTTTTTTTGTGTTTATATAATTTTCAAAATATTTTTTACAAGTCGAGGCACCTTGAGAAAAAAAGTTCCATTTGTACTCTCCCTAAAAAGGTATGTTGGTCTATTTTATGATGATTCCCAAAATATTTTGCCTCTTTTTGCCAGTGAGCTAAACCATTTTTCAAAAACCTCAAAAAATCATGATTTTCGTAAATATGTCGGCTGGTGTAGTAGGTGTAAAAACTTAAGCTGTCAGAAATTATAGGCCGGAAAAATTTTTTCCAATCTGCATTAAGAAAATTTAAATTATTGCAATATGCCTGCGGAGGGAGGATCTTAGATACTTTTGCGAAATGTGTGGAGTAAGATTCAGGCTACTTTCTAGTCTGATTGACTTTATACAGAGTTGTTGTTGGTGTTGCTTCTTTCATAAATTACTTGACCTAGAGTTCAAAATTATAACCTTCTAAAACCTTATAAAATCTGTTTTATTAAGAAAAAATTGTATTTTGAAGATGATTCAATTTGCTCCCTAAAAAGGTAAATTATTTTTAATTTTTTAATTCTTTAATGGCGTTTTCGTTTCTCGAAAAAATGCAACATTTTTTCTGCCCTTTTTGGAGATTCTGCCCTCTTGAGAATAAAAAAAGTGACCTCTAAAATTGAATCGTGTTCTTTTCGCGACATTTCGACACATCGTAACATTTTTTCGAGAAACGAAAACGCCATAATTGTTTATATCTGTTGTTATCATTTTCTTTTTCTTAACGAGTTTTCTAAGGCGAGATTTTTTTAATCATTATAAATCAGGTTTTGTTCCAGCAACTTGATTCAAGAAATTTTTTTTAATTCAATAAAGGAAATTTTTATTTCTCATCATTGTCAACAAGAATATCTTTTTATTGTACATAAAATTAAAGTCGATGTAAAATTATAACGACTTCTGAGTTGCCCAAAATTTAAAAATGCTAACGGCTGTAAAAAATATTAATTAACCATTAACAGCAAATAAAAAAATCTTTGCAGACCACAACGCATTTCCTGTCATTCACAAATACAACACACACATACACACAAACACACACAGAGAGCACTGTTGCCAACAATTATAACAAAGTATTGACAACTGTGACAGTTGAGCGAGGCTAACGAGCCTGTGAAATTAACGTCGTTTTAATTGAATTTTAATATTTCACGCCAAGAGAAATCTGCAAGGATTATTGCAAGGATAATCGTTGATATGCATATAAAAAAAACCAAATATGAATTGCCATCATTTTTGAAATGCTGATAATTACACACATACTCGTAAATCGATATGTCATAGCAATTGCTTTTTTGCGGCAGCAAGAAACAGCATAATGTTTTGCATCGATGAGTGCAAACATTAAGGAAAAATGAAATTACGTACTCATTTAAAGTACAATTGAATTAAAGTCAATCACAAATTAAAGCTAACAACTGGACTTTTGAATTAAAAATTATAACAGTTCTGTATCTAAGGTTAACATAGAACAAAAGAATGCAAAGCTCACAAACATTTTTTTGTATCAAAATCTACCAACGATTGGAGTAGCCAGCCTGTCAATATCTGGCAGTAAAATTGTCAGCAAATTTTGCACAAAGTTGTTGTCCTAGCTGAATGGCGTCATAACGTTTTACTGCTTCCTAGTTTAACTTGAATTTTGCTGCAATAAACAGTAGCGTACTCAAGCAGACACTCAAGGGGCTACTAGCACCGCTAAACCTACAAAGTTTTTCGAAGACAGCCGAATCTTAGCAGCCTAATACCTATGTATATGCAAATGAGGCATAATATATAACAAGTTTTTGAAGTGACTCACTTGGACATATTTTTGACTATATATTTTGATTTATCATATCGAAATGTATAAGAGAAAGTTTATTTAAATGAATATGAAAATGGAACTGTCAGACCAAAAATCTAAAGTGATTGATTAGATTCGTTTAACAAAGTAAGCCCATTAAAATTTTAAAAAAAAAACTACCCCAAAGCTATAGCTGATCTACTTCCCTGACAGCAAAAACTACAACAACGATAACACCAACTCGCATATAAAATATGAAAGCATATTTTACGCACCACCGCCTGCACGACTACTACTGTCATTGTCTCTTTCTATAGCTGTTGTAGCGATCTCTTTCCCCCTCCGGCTAAAATGTAAATTTAAATGAATTTCAATCATTTTGCAATTGTTCGCATGTCATGAAAAAGTAATTAAATTTTATCGTCATCAACTGTGGTAGCATGCTACTAACACAACAACAAGAACTGCCACAACAACAAAGAAGGCAACAAAAACGGCGTTTACAAATAAAAAAAAAATAAAAACTGTTGAAATCATTGTACAAGCGTCAAAAAATCTCGTTAAGGCTCTCCATTACACTGTAGATGATATACATTATGAGGCCAATGAATGAGCGAGACGGAGCAATAAAACAAAGAAACGCAAGAATACAAGCAGCTTAAAAAATTCTCATTATTAAAGCATTCCACCGCTGACAGTTGCAAGTGTTGCCACCTATTGCGTGTCTCTTCACACTTCATAGACCTGACGCTTTTTGCCTCTTTTTTAATATTTCTACACTGATCCTGCTGCGTGAAGAGCTGCTGTTGATGATGAAGTTTGTAATAATGGACAGCGTATTCAGCCTGGATTACAAAAGCTGCAAGTTAGTGTCAGCGGTTATTTTATTTATTTTTTAATAATTGGTTTTTTCTCTTTAAATTTTGCTTGCCATTCAAGGCAATTTACAACAGTTTTATGTTCGTAGGCAATTAAAGCAGATTACATTGAAAACAATGAGGTTAAATAAAAAAAAAACATCGTGATAAGCGAAAGAAGATTGTTGAAGTAGTAACGATGTTTTTTCTCATCTCATTTCAAAAACTCATACAATTTAAAAAAACATGGTGCTATCAACAGTGTTACAACTGATAGCTTACTCGCTGGTGGTCTGGGTACTTAATGCTGTACCCTAAGGTTACAAATTACGTCTTAATATAGTTATGCTATCTGCACTTTGCAGGACCCTCAACTAAAAACCAAGAGGCAAAGTTCTATTTTTACAATTACATTTTTTTTGCTAACACCTCAATCCGCAAAACTTAACTGAGCTGAAACATCATTTCCCGCAATCGAAATTCAATTTTAGCACAAATCAAATCATAACATTTTTCCAAGCCATTGAAATAGCACTTTGCACATACTTCCATGTACATAGCCATGCATGTACCCAACCACATGCGCACACACACACTCACGTCACTGCAGCCAGACAGGCCGCAAATGACACTTAAGCACAACATTCGGTGACACTTGAAAATGACAGCAAACAGCAGGATTTTTAACAGAATGTAAATGTGTCTTTACTGTACTTAAATGAGTGCAAGTGTGAGTAAGAATGCGCGCGAGTGTGTGTATATTATATCCGGCGGAAATGCTCTCGAGCAATAACAACAACACACGCATACGCACAACGCTACACAACACTGGTCAACGTCATGAGTGGTTGTTGCCACAAGCAGGAAATTCAGGCTTTTCAGGCCGGAAAGACGACACGATATTGTTATTGTAGTAATTGTTATTGTTGTTGTTGTGGAAAATTATGGAAAAATATGAAAATTTTTAATGGAACTCTTATAAGTAAAGGCAAGTAGCGTTTGTTTGGGGTGAATCGGCTATTCTATAAGGGGTGCAATGAAGACGAGGGTTTTTTTCTAACATGCCACAGCACGATGCAACAGGAGGAGTACCACCCATTACAGCAGCATGTTAATCACCTTCCCCCACCTCCTCACGCACTCCGTTGCAATCGTACGTGATGCGATTTTAATTTCTGTCATCTCGGCATCAATTTCCCAATCTTGGGGTTTTCAGCTGATTGCGTTACCGTTAGATTCCTGTTGTCGTTGTTGTTGTGCTTACGCTTACGCATGACGTTGCAACCGTACGCCATGAAGCTGCCATACCGTACCACATCACACTCGACTGCCAATGTGACAGACGTCAACACGGTAGTTGATTGAGTTGAAGTATTAAATGTCATCAGTGCAAAATGTTGATTATGAAGAGGTAGAGCAAGGATGCTGAGGATGAAATGCAGCATTGGATAGTGTAGAGCGGGAATAGTGTATAAAACAGCATGATAATAATTTAACGATAAGTGTGTTTCTGAAAGCAAGGGGTTGATCGTTGATGATTTTTTTTTTTACATATAGATAAGTATGCGATTTTGCGATGAAGTGAAAGCATGTCAGTGACAGATACACTTGTCAAAATGTTCGTTCAACTGATAATTCAACTGATTTCGATAATGGCTAAAAATGACAATGAGTTGAGGAATAGCTTGTAGTGCAATTTTGAATATTTTCATTGTCTACTTGCAGACAACGTAAGTTTAAAATGTAAAAATGTAAGAGTACGTTGCGGCCGTAGCCTACTGGGTAGTGTGCGTGGCCCGTAAGCTAAAGAACCGCGTTAGCCCAGTTTCAATTTCCAGCACAGGTATAATATTTATTTTTAATTGAATTAATATTTCTGTTAGGCAGCCACCTATCTGCAAACAACGACCAACCTCAGAGAGTAAAAATTGCCATGTAAAGTTTCGTGAGAACATAACTCGTTCGGAGTCACCATAAAACTCTCGATCATTTGTGTTCATACATTTAATGCACGCACAATTCCATCGATCAAAAGAAGCTTGGTCAGAGTCCTCGCCGAAATCTCTTCATTTAATTATTACTTTATTTATCAGAACTCCTTGGGTAATAAAAAAATGTTTATGGCAGTTTTCTCATGTACAGGCCAATTAATATTTTAACCAAAGGAAAAAAGCCAATTAATATTTTTACTATTAATTTTTTTATCACTTATTTATTAGAAATTTAAGAATCTACAAAAAAATTTAAAAAAAATCATTTTCAACGAAGTTACACTCGGTTGAAGTAGAGGGGGGGAGATACCGTGTTCGTCTTGACACGATTCCCACCCTTTCGGTCATCTAAAAATAAATAAAAAAATAGATTCTTTATTAGTACAAATGTCATTATGGCAGTAACTAGAAAAATAAAAAAAATAATTTCCCGCAAAATGGCGGCTTCTCAAAGAAGAAGTAGACTTTTTCTGGAATTTTTCAACTTCTCCGAATTTTTAAAAAGTAATAAATATTAATTCCTGCCATAAAGGGATATATTAAGAATATTCATGCCAAATTTTAAGTTTAAGTTTTTAATATTAGAACTCGAGATTTAATGTTAAATGTTTTGAAAAAAATAGTTCCGAGAGAAACGCGTTCAAAGTTTTTAAGTTAACTTTAACTGACGACACTAAAATGGCTATAGCTTGTAAAATAATTTGAATTTCCAAAAATCCTTTTAAGCAGACATTCTTAAATATAAATACAAACTATCGAAAAATTTAATTTTTGATTTTTTCCATTTTCTACAAGGTGTGTAAAAAATTAAAAATTAATATTTTTTCGTTAGAATATGGTTCTTTATGGTCTTAAGAAAACGTATACAAAATTTAAGAAAAAAATATAAAAAAGAGAAAAAAGTTATAACTAGGGCTAGGATTTCGACTAGGGCTGCTTCTAAGACATTTCCTGGAATGTCCATTAATCTTCCAAATATGAAAAGTTTTTAGGTCATTTTATGGTTATTTTTTATCGGTTTTAGTTTTTAGGTAATTTTTACTAGATGTAGGGCGTTTTTTGGGTCAGTTTTAGCGATTTTTGATTTATTTTATTGTCACTTTTGGACATTTTTCAATTTTGGATTATTTTTCGGATTTTAGGTAATTTTAGCGAAATTTAAATAGAATTTTTTCATTTTTTTTCGTATTAAAAAATGTAAAAAAAAATGGTGAAACTGACGAAAGGGTGTGTAAAAAGATGAAACAAGTGTTTGATAAAAGCTCAGGATATGCTAGTTTTAATTAACTCTATTTTTATGCTCTATTGCTGAATTATTGGGGGTTGGAATTAATTTTAAAGGTTTTTTTTCGGTTTTTGAGCATTTATTTAGAAACAACGGTACAATGTATATTATTCAAATTATTGTCCATCGTTAGCTACAACATTTTCTCATCTTTCTGGCAGCATATGGATTCCGCGCCGGAATAACGATTCGTCTTTTGAGGCAATCCACGAATCGACCCATTTTTTGGTATCCTCGTAAGAAGTGAAGCGCTGCTCAGCCAAGCCATGCGTCATCGATCTGAATAGGTGGTAGTCGGAAGGGGCTATGTCTGGGCTATAAGGCGGGTGTGGTAGCACATCCCAATTCAGCGCCTCCAACGTTTCCTTGACGGTTCTTGCAACATGTGGCCGTGCGTTGTCATGTTGAAAAACCACTTTGTCGTGTCTTTTGGCATATTCCGGCCGTTTAACCTTTAATGCTCGGCTCAATTGCATCAATTGTTGTTGGTAGCGTTCCCCAGTGATGGTTTCGTTAGGATTTAACAGCTCATAGTACACGACACCCTTCTGATCCCACCAAATACACAGCATAAGCTTGGCGCCATGAATATTCGGCTTGGCCGTTCAACGTCTCTCGGCTTCAACTGGTACGGCACCCAATTTCCTTGCTTTTGAATCATTCCCATGGCCTTCAAGCGTTTGCCGACCATTGATAAGTCGACTCCCAATGATTCTGACAATTCTTGAAGGGTTTGACACGGGTCTTCATCGAGCAAAGCCTCCAATTCCTCATCTTCAAACTTTTTCGGCTGGCCCGGACGCTCTTTGTCTTCCGTATCAAAATCACCACTTTTAAACCGACGGAACCAGTACTCACAAGTAGAAATCGATGGAACATAGTCCCCGTAAGCCTCAGTAAGCGTGCGTTGTGCTTCAACCGCTTTTTTCTTCAAATGGAAGCACAAAAGTAAACCTTCCCGCAAATTGCGTTTTGTTGGAACGAAAGTCGACATGTTCACAGAGAAAAAAATATATGTTGTTTACACTTCAGTGGAATGACACATACTAAAAAATGAAGCTTTGACAATGTGCTTTGAAATGAATATAGTCACAGGTGTGCCCGATGCGATCTATTGATAGTTACGCCATCTCTTAGAAAACCTTTAAAACTAATTCCAACCCCCAATATTAGGGGGCACAAATTTTAATACTATGAAATTATAAGAGGAACTTACATCCGATGACATATCGTCTTTTAAATATTTGCCTATCGTCAGTGCAAAAGCAGAAAGAAGTTTTTCTGTTGACAAAAACATTTTGCCAGACAATCGACGTTCCTTCAATTTTAATAACTTAAAATTTTACTTTGAATATACTGTAACGCTATATATTAAAATTTCATAGAATATTTTTTAAATTTAGTAATGTTTTATTTTTAAAGCTTTCTTTTTTATGAAATTGTTCGCGTGTTTTAGGTCATTTTCTGCAGTTTTTAGGTCATTTTTGTCATTTTTTTTAGGTCATTTTCTGCAGTTTTAAAGGTTATCAAAATCCGAGCCCTGGTTATAACATATATTATATTCGGTTGTTGTGTGATATTCAAGAACCTTTAAATCTTTAATCGCGTTTTTTGAATCGGCTTCTAAGATATCTGGAGTTCTACTTGATCGATTTCGATGAATTTTGATTCATTGTGACCCTTATAGACTAAGCACTTCACCTATAAAAAGCCTAAAAACTTATATATACTTTTTTTTGTATAGCTGAAAGTTTCGGCAAAAAAGGGGGTTTTTTGTAAAAAAAAATGCACATTGATTTTTTACTTTCAGACGTTTTGTAAATGCTGAAGACGAGAAGTCAATTGCAATAATTTTTTAAACACGCTAACTTAAACGCCTTGTAGAAAATTAACAACAACTACAAAGATAACAAAAATGTTATTTCCTCATAAATAATTCCTCATTATTGAAAAAATTTTAATCATTAAAATTAATTATATTAGGCAAAAAAATATAGCTACACACTGTAAGAGTACCTTAATAGTGTTATGAAAATTTCTGTGTAAGGTCTAGTTAAAACTCTGTTTCATAAAAATATTTTTACTGATTTGCATTTAGATTCAAACATAATAACTTTAGTTTATTTGTGAAACATGTAAAAAATTTCTCAATGATATTTTTTAAGCTATTAAAAAGTGATATTAATAATTATAAAAACATTTAAAACAAAACATTTTGATCACTTATGTATATTTAGGTGTTACACCTATTCAGTCTACCTTTCTTATTTATTTTATGACAATTCTTTTCCGTTGATTTTCGTTTGAAAGTTTGAAAAAAAAATTGGTTTGTCTTCATAAATACTTCTTTCGACTACGAATACAATCATAAATTTTATTTAACAAAAATATAGAAATTAAATATAAAAATAATATAAAGTTATTTGCTTATATAAAAAGTAAGATAACTTATTCATGCCTTTGACATAGTTTGTTGTGATTACAGATTTTTGATAAAATTGTAGAATATTGTAGAATTTTAGAATAATCTACAATAATATTTCTCATAAAATTTCTTAACAGTTCTGTAATCACAACAACTATATCCAATAGATTGAATGTATATATATAATATATATATATATATAGAATATATTCTATAGATTGAGTCATTTTATAACACTTTTTGTAAGAATTTGAGCACCTTATAAAAACTTCAACTAGCTTTAACAACTAAACTAATACAGATATGAAAATTATATAAATTGGAAGTCTTATGTATAAACTTATTAAATATGTCTTAACTTATTTTTTTATATATTTTTTATTATATATTTTATAGGAATTAAAAACAAAAGAGGAACCAAAAACAATGTCACAGCTTATTTCAACCAGATACTTCGCAGCAGAGTAATGATCTATTATCTTACAATGTAACATTTTTTACGATTTAGTCATTATTTTCGCAATACGTTCGAGCAAATTTTTTTGTGAGTATTGTGGGTAGGTCTTGCAGAAAATTTGATTTCCAAAATGAGACCACGTACTACAGTTGAGCGGTGAAGACTTTTTCTCAGTCACTTTAAAAATGGACATTTGCGCTGAAAAATTCATGGGATGGTTGGACCATAGTCTAAAGCATAATTTAACAACTTTTCCGTCATAATGGAACGATATTGCAAGGGAGAAATGCTCCCTACAAAATTTTCAATCAAACAGTAGAGTGCAATCTGTCCGAAAAATCTGGAAAAAGCCAAAGCTATCTGCTCCAAAAGTGGCCAGTGAATTGGAGGCAGAGTAGGGAAAGTCATACCACTCAAAAAGTATTCTCCGAGTGCTTCGGAAGCATGACTTTAATAGGAGAATAGAACGCCATAAGTCTTTTCTAAATACAAAAAACAAGATATATCGTTAAAAATTTGCCCAGAGGCACTTGGACAGGAATTGTAGCTTTTGAAATACCGTCATAGTTGATGGTGAGCCAAATTTTATATTTTTTTCTCAGATGGAACCTTAAATAAGTAGCTTAAGCCAAAAACATAGCAGCAAGCAAAAATGTAAGGCTACGGTCAAACTCGGCAGTGTCAGCGTTATGATGTGGGCCATTATATCGACAGCCGGCGTTGGAAACTTCAGTTTATAGAGACGATAATGGTCAATTCTCGTTATATTGAAAATTTTAACACAAATTTACTTGTAAGTGCGTAAAATCTGACATTCGTAATGTCTTCAGATTTTTGAAGAGAATGACCCAAAACATAAGTATTTCACAGACATGGCTGATTTGAAACTGTTCGCATGTTATGCAACCACCGAACGTGCGCCCGACATGAACGTGCTCAATAATTTGTGTGCCATTTTGGATACAAAAATCCGAAAACTTAAAATATCAAACAAATTCGATATGAAAACAGCATTGGTTGAGGAATGGGTTAAAATTACGCCGAAAATGACTTAAAAGATGACTTAAAAAATCGAATTCATACCAAAGAGGCTCAAATTGGTTATAGGACATAGGGGATCTCACTTAATATAAAAATACTTTTGTTGGCCTATAAATTTATGGCATTGTTTTTGTTAGCTTTTTTCGTTTTTAATTGTTATAAAATATTACAAAAAGTATAAAAAATAAATAATGTTATATTTGATAAGTTACAGCATAAGACTAACAACCTGCATTTATGCAATTCTGATATTTTTTCCAGTTTAGTTGTTATAGCTGCTTAAAACTTTTGTGAAGTTGTGGTTGAAATAAGCTGTGAGCTACTGTATATTAAAAACTTCTTAGACTAAAGCTTTTAAGACACCAATACGTTTGCATTTTTGTTTGAGTCCTCTATCAGAATCCGTCGAGTAATTTTGGAAAAGATACAGGACAAATTTTAGATTATTTAATAAAAAAATTTGAATGACAAAATTTGTTTGCCAACATTGGCGTCGGAAGCGGGGCAAAGGGGGGCAGTTGCCCCCCACTTTTTTAGCTAGATAAACAATTTAAAAGGAAAACTTCAAAAGTTATTCAAAATATCATTTTTTTTACAACGATAATATTTTTGTATTATATTTTTTCCTCTTCTTTCTCTCTTCTTCATAAGCATGCTTGCGGATAACCATTTTCTTTCTCTGTGTTTGCAAAAAGATAGAACAAAATGTAGAGTTTCTACTGCAAACCCACCACTTCAGTTTAAAAGCACCCTTAAGTATGTAGCTTAATGCTTGTTAATTTTGCAACTCTGGAAAGAAAAAATTTGACATGTTCTTAGGGGCTTTCCATATTGGACGACATGTTGTACGATAAGTTAGATGGAAAACTAATGGGACTATTTGATTGAGCGTTCGAACGATCTAACTTTTAAAGCAACATCATTAATTGCAAGCTCTCAAGCAGAACACATCCGGCTAATAGCTAAGCAACTTTTAGATGCCCTAACAATTAAGCAGTAATTTTACATAGTTGTACAATATTGTACAATCGACAGAAAAAAACCAAAAATTTCGACAATCGTTTAAGCTTACGCATGGTACTACATGTTGTACAATCTGCCATGTTTGTCCAATGTTTTGGACCATGCGAAAGCCCCTATGACGCTTTGAAGAAACATCAAATCCGGTTCCTTCAGTACAGTTGCGATCATTATATGATCGGCTACGAAAAGATTATTTCGGAATTTTAGATCTTTTCTCAAATGAGATAACGGCTAGATTCGATCAAACAGGTTGATATTTTACTTTTTTTTTATTTTTGCAAGTTTACACCAGCTTCACTCAACCGACTCACTCTGATTTAACATTCGGTGAGTCGGTTGAGTGAAGCTAGTGTAAACTGGCACTTTGTAAATCTTATTGTACATTTAAACAGATCTTGACACTCTGGAATCGTTGGAAAATATTGTAATCGAAGCCTTCAACGGAAAAGTGCCTTCTGAACAAAATCTAAAAACAAAACTTGATCTTTATGCAGATGACTTTTTTTGCAGATGAAATTGCTGAAGCAATTGCCTGGCCAAACACCTTGAAATTATAGTGGCATTGTATCCCAATTTGCGAAAAATTCAGTTACTTTAAAAAACTATTAAATGAAGTTGAAAAACTTGTTGCTTTGCTTTTAACTGTGCCTGCATCAGCAGCTTCATCTGAGCGTTCTTTTAGTGCACTAAGACGACTTTAAACGTATCTTCGAGCAACTATGACACAGAAACGACTCACTCATGCGGCACTTATACACATTCACAAAGATAAAACCGAAGAATTGAATTCGATGGAGGTGGTGAAAGAGTTTGTTTCTCGCAAGGACAGAAAGAAACATTTTGGAATAATTTAAATTGATATAACTTTTTGTACCTTATTGCAATTAAACCATGTAAAGATATACCTAGTCTTGCTTTATAAAAGCAACCATTATTTCTTATATTTTCATATTACCATATGAAAGATCCTTCAAAGAATGATCTCTAATATTGAAATCGGAAGAACTTTTAAAATAATGAAATTTTAATATTTTTTATATATTTTTATATTTTTTTTATTTTTTTTATTTTAAACTAAAATAAAAAATTTGTTTATTCACATTCATGTTTCTTTGAAGAAATTTTTGTGAACTTTTTTTTGCACCACCATTTGTACTGCCACCCCCAGATGAAATTAGATTCCGACGCGCTTGTTTGCCAATCGTGCTTAGTTAAGGACGCTTTACATTGTCCTACTGTGCGTTGCGAAATGTGAGAAAGGAAGTGTGATTGCATTTCACCATACTATACTTCTTATTTTTTGTGTAAAGATATCTCACTTTAAGTCTATCTAATATACATAAATTGAATATAAAACAAACAAAAACACACTCAGCCCTATCACTTTTCACGCGGAATCGGAAAAGGGAGTTTTCATTTTTAAGACAAAACTCAAGATTATTTGGAAAATTTTTAATGCAAATTTGTTGATAAACCGTTGATGAACAATTAAAGTTTTCTATATGACCTTGCTATTTATTATGCTTATTTCCTATGATTTAAATACAAATTCTAAATGTTTGATAGTTTTAAATCATTCTTGATTTTAAATACATATTCTAGTTGTTTGATAGACAGATGATGAACAAATTTGCATTAAGAATTTCTAAAATGTTCTTAAGTTTTATTTTAAAAATGAAAACTCCCTCTTACGATTCCGCGTGAAAAATTAATAATGATAGGGCTGATTTACTTTTCACGAAAATGATAAGGATTTTAGAAATGATTCATAACTTTCAAATAAAATATTTCGTCGCTTGCTTAAAAAAAATTGTAGTCAGCTTTGTATTCGACCAGAGATGTATTTTACCAAAATTCGGAGTGGTTTCAAAGATATGGACCAAAAATGGTACCAAAAGGTGGGCACTTTTCAGCATTTTTGCGATTTAGAGGGTTTGATGCAGTTTTTTCAGGTCAGTTTGTTTGTTCTAAACTTTTTTTTTCCCTACACTGAACCAAAAAGGTACTCATTAATTATGAACTTTTACTTTCTCAGCGTGAATTGCTTTCATGTATTTTGGTCCAGTAACCAATTACATGAGTCACAGGAACTATTCAGGAAACCAATGTACAAAATACACATGCAAAAAAATTAAAGCAAGATTATGTCATAAGCCTAGTGTACACAGTTCATAAGTTTTATGTACAATATACACGAATCAAGTAAAAATTTCATAGCTGTCATACAAGGGAAACATGAATGAATAAAGAATTTATTAAATAAAATTCATGTTACCGTGTAAAAATACATGGGTAGCAACAATAGTTCAAGAGAAAAATATGAATAATTCATGAACCCCATGTGGAAATACAAGGTAGGCATGAATGATTCATATCTTAGGGAAAAAATGTCATACAATCCATGTACAAATACAAGAGAATTAAGAATATTTCATGAAATGAGTTTCAGCAATTCATGAATTACATGCACAAATACAAGGCCAGCATGAATGATTCATGACTTTAGTGAACAAATTTCATAAAATGCACGTACATATACACGGACAGTAGCGGTCAAAAGTATTCTTATATTCAGACATGTTCGGATAAATAATGCTAGTCTACACGCTGTGATGTACTTTAAACGCTGGTTCTAAGTCCGTACTCAGTTTCTTCCTATATTGTACGATTACAGCTCCGCTAAAACAAAAGATACAAAATTTGTTGATATTTTGTGGGATGATTTCAGAATTTGAGCTCCGCTACAGCACAGGACACGATAGTAGTTTATATATTATTAGAAAAGTTGATATTTTTCTAAAATACAAAATATTATTTTTCATTTTGTGGTGAGTAGTTTAGATTCTAGATCAATAATACTAAGCACGTACCCAAAACGTAAAACACCCTGTACCTTTTAAATTTTACAATATAGGAGGAAACTGAGTACGGATTTAGAACTAGCATTTAAAGTACATATAGGAATGAAAACGGGCTTACCGGATCCGAAAATTATAGACTAGTTCACTCACAGAACTGGCGATGCTATCAAAACTTCGCTTCTTCTAGCCGTAATATTACGGTTCTCAAAAAATGTAATAATTGAGGCTCTGACAACTTCCATAAAGGCTGTTATTCCAGTTTAAGAGATGCTCCGCCGGTTTTGACAACATCACAGTGAGAGGAATTCGGTTTTGATAGCCGAACTGTGAAGGGGTCATAGCAGCGCCCTTAGCGATGGTGAGAGGCATTCGGTTTTGATAGCCGAATTGTGGAGGTGTCATAACAGCGCCTTTTGCGAGAGGAATTCGGTTTTGATAACCATAAATCCTTACGTTGAGGCTGTCAGAACTTTTTCTATTTAAACTACTTACCTCTTCGTTTTTAAGGTTATCACCAATTTCTTAACGCCGTTTGCTAATAAAACTGTTATTTTTAATTATTTTTTAAATTTTTATTTCAAATCATTTGAAAAAATATTACTTTTTTGATGAAATTAATATAAAATTTTAATTGTTCATAGAGCTTACAAACTAAATTTTTCATGGAACTTTAAAAATCCCATATTATAAAAGACAAACCCTTAGCATTTAAAATTACTTCTGAAACATGCTTACAAATAATTTTAGACAATGGAATTGTAAAATAGTCCATGCCTTTTTCAATACAATAGGCATAATAATGATTATCAAAGTAAAGTGTTTTTATTGATTCCAAGCATAAAAATACAGAATCTTTGAGAATTAAAATATGCTGTATTGATGCAAATACTGGATCAGAATCATCATAAATATCAATGCATACTACCAGTCCAGTTTTAAGAACAATGTCAAAAAAACTCAAAGTAGAAGCTTGCTTTAGTTCAGAATCCGAATTCGTAAAATTAAACTTTTTTTTTAAGCTATTCGGAACTTTTTGCAATGAGGTATAACTTAAAGGCAAAGTCAAGTCCTTATAACTTAATATTGTGTTTGCAAATTGCAATTGATTTTTAATAACAGACGTTTCGAGCACATTTGTTCTATTATTAGATAGATGAATTGATTTTTTAAATGTTTGATGCTTGGCTTCGAAGCGAATTGAACTTAAGGCAACTACTGGACCAACTTTGTCTAAAATATAAGCATAGTGCAATAAAAAATGAAATTTTGGTTTTAAATTTAGTCCGGACACTTTTATGTAAAGTTCATTATGTTTGCTTATGAGCTGCCCCAAATGATTTGATATATTATTATTTATATGTTTCCTAAAAACAATTGAGACAATTTCTCTTAAAGTTAAAAACAATTTCCATTCCAAGCAATCACATTGAATTAAATCACCAATAATAAAAGGAAAGTATATTACGAGTGTTAACATTTCGGACCCCGATATACGGATCTTATTTTTTGTTAACGAATCAATATTAAATAAGGGCGGCTTATTCTTAACGCACTGACCAAAATTAAAAATTTGAATTCTGCGATTGATTTCAGGCAGAGAGAAAACTTTAGCTTGAGTAAAATTTTTAAGAATTGCAAGTAAATCATAATGACAAACGCCTTCCAGCAAGTCATGGAAACAATCAACAAAGAAATTCTCCGTCACATGAAAACAAAACGAGCTTCAAATTATAATTTTTTTAGTTTTCACGAATTCTATCTTTTGAAAAATTCGAGACCGACATGAAAACAGGAAAAAAATTATTTACGCGTGGGCCGTAAAATGCAATTTTTCCTCGCTGTGTTTCATTTTGAATAGTTTCGCTCCGAAGCTTATTAACCAAAACTGCAGCACTCTAGTGATATTCTTAAAAATAGTATAGTTGCATAATTTTGGTTAAACTTCGAATCAATGTAAAATAAAACACACGTGCCTAGCCTTACTGATGCATTGCATAAATGCGTTTACGAAGTCGGCCAAACTGCCACAATTTAGCTCAACGACATCCTGAGAATTGAAGATATGAATAGATAAAGGTGATATGTTACATTTTCGGTGTTCTATGCATAGATGAAGGTTTTATGAGAATACAAATAATTTGACAACTTGGAACAATCATATTTGTGGCTATTTTAGAAGTGAACTACTTCAAAAAGTTTAATTTCAGTTTAAATATTCTCGATACTAGATTTTTGCAACATATCACCTTCATCACCTCATGTCTTCAGTTGTTTCCGATTAACTGATACTCTATGATATTTTATTTATACTTACTGTGTATTTTATGCAATTAAACTTAGTTTTTCACTCTTATAAATACCGATTATATTTACAAACAATTTTTGTAATAATTGCCAACAAGCACGCTGCAAAGTCAAAACTAAAATGGAGAAATTTGTCTTTTGTGGTTTTAGTAACCTCAGTAACAGCGTGAAAACCGTATTGAGGCTGCAACAGCCGAATTAGAGTTTCTATACACGCAAGATTTAAAAGTTGGTTGCTGTAGCCACAATACTGAATGTATCACAACTGTAAACACAGCTGTTTTTTTGCAAAAGACGCCCAACAAAATTTTGGTTTTTTTTATGATTATTGCAGATTCAATTGGGGCTATGAGAGCTTTCATAAAGTGCTTGCAATAAACTTTCAGCTAAGCTGACTTCATTTCATGTATAATAACTCTAGTATGGCTACTACAGCCCCATCTTCTTCATGGCAGCCGTGTACGAAATTCAATAATTCCCTGAGTGTATTTATTCAAACATGTCTGAATACTAGAGCACTGCTATTCTTTTGACCACAAATGTACATAATGAATGAATTCACCATATGTTTATTCTGAAAAATCCTATGAAAAAGCCAATAGTTTAGTATTTTTAAGACAATTTTTTTAATTCTTTTTTTTATTAATAAGATAAATAAAACATACACCCAGAGAAAAAACGTTGTAAATCTTAATATTCTCACTTCGATTTAACTATTTTTGCTTATGATTTAGCTTCAAAGGGTGAAATATTTATTCTAAAGTGTATCCACTTTGATTTTTACGTAACAATGAAAAAAGTTGATTGAAATGGTTTTCATACTTTAACCAAAGTGTATAAATATTTGAACAGAAGTGTTAAAATATTTAATTTAACTATTCTCTAACTATTGATGGAACTTTCACTATTGATTTCAGTCATTCCATTTAAAATTCTATTTTAAGTACTTATTATAAAGTGCCTTATTCTTTAAGTTAAAATGCAATCGTAATCAAATATTTATTTAAATATGGTTTCAGTTAAAATAAAGTAAAGTGTTACATATTAACTTTAACTATTCCAAGAATCAAGTATGTTCATATTTATTTTGCCATGCGATTTTTCTCTGGGTGTATCATTTTAAAGTTAACCTTAAGTATTTTTTTTTTAAATCACTATACAAATTTCACTTTTTCCCAATCTTTATGTTTTATTTTTTTAATTAATCACTCCAGACACTGCACAATTTATATTTACTTCCTGCTGCGAAGAATTAAAACAAAAAACGTACTGGCGTATTGAACACACCGAAACAAACGCAAGACAGTAGCGATTTTAACCCAACAACAACAAAGCAATAAAAAGTAAGAGTTCAGCTGCACATTGTATTCGACAAACTAACGGTTCCTAAGAATTTTCACAATATCTAGGAATAATTGCATAGAAATAATTAACTCTTACATAACATTACGTATAAGCGTACTGAGGTCATGTACAATTGCATAGAGACACAGACTCATTTATGAGTACACTATCTCATGAACATAATCAATTTTAGAGAATATGACCTCATGTAAATACTCGAAGACAATGTTCCCGTTCATAAATTTTGTTTACGCCAGATATGTGAACGTAAATAAATTACATAAATTTTCTCTTACATAAATTTTTCTCGTATTTTACATAAGCTTTTGTATGAATACATTCAAGCTATGTATAATTACTTGGAGCTTATGTAAGAGTACATACGATCAGTCAACACAAAATTCATGTTGGTTTTTTATGAACGCATACACAATTTATATTTTCAGTGTAGTCTATAGCTAAAACTTTGCTGAATAAAAACTAAATTCCAAGCGGCTTATGAGATATAGCCGTGAGAAAAAGTGCATATTCTTTGAAAAATCAAGTTGCAGTCAATATATTCTTTACACAATAAGGCCCAAACTAGCAAAAAATAAATAAAAAGTGGTTTGAATTCTCCGTGTGGCACCGTGTGCCATTAATACAATTTAACTATTGTACTTCGTTGTATTCAAATTCAACATATTTTATGTTTGCGAATGCTTACAGATTACGAAACGAAATACACGAAATACATCTTTTATGAAAACACTTTCACGGAACACGGAATTCAAGAAATATTTTATAGTATTTTTCTTCGGTGATGTGTATTACTAGTAAGCCCCTGTGACATTAAAACGCCAAAATCAAGCATACGTAGATTTTATTTTAAGCTAGTGAATAGATTTTCAACTGATCAAAATTAAAATTAAATTAATTTTGGCCTTTTTGCAATATATGCGGTATTGCACGCGCAACAACGATATAATGTTAGCATATTTAATTTCATACCCAAATTTATTTTAAATATACAGGAGTAAGAATATTTCTTGATTTTCAGTTGAAAAATGCTTGAACAAAAATGTTTCATTACCAGTTTCCATTGCCTTATTAAATTTTTGTGTGAGTTTTTTATAATTAAAAAATTTTCCGACCTAAGAAAGAAATCATTCCAATATCACTTTGATATTGAATATATCAATTCATAGTTTTAGCTGTGAAATTATAACAGATTATTCGTCAGTATAACAGTTTCATAGCTATTAGCCGATAGGTGGTGCTAAATACCTCACATATTTTTAAGCATATGCTGAAATTAAGGAGAGAAAAAGCAACATAACAACAATTATATGCAAGCTTTAACTCGCTATAACTTAAAAAAATATTAAATTTTATGAAATAAAAAGTCCATTTGCACATTTACAAGTCTAAACCTACCAAACCATACTAAATTTATTAAGATTGGACTTGTACATAAACAGCCTTACGTCGGACAAAATTTGGGTTTGCGTAATATATATAAGATTATATACATATGTATATAATAAAAAATTATAGAGGATGAATTGATTTGAACCCAAAACAGACTTTAACTTACAATAACTGATTTATCTTATGGTTAACCTTTTGTTTTTTCAAAAACAAATATTAACCTTTTCGAAAGTCATAATAGTAACATTAAAGAAATACTCAGACAAACAAATATTTCCTTTGTTCTTCTAAAATTATAATATAAAGCAAACATTTTGAATTTTCGAGTTCAGTGATTTTCGGATTCAACATATTCGGATCGACACGGTTTGCATAATTTGACTACTTTGTGACATAAAGATCAGAAAGCAGCTTCAAACAACAACAACACCACACAATAAAGGGTAAAATATTGTGCATTGAAACGAATTGTCATCAAAGCTGAAATCCAATAAGTTTTCTTTGCTGCCACAAAGCGAAAAATGCAAATTTTGACAGCTGCATTACCCCTGATTGGCTTGCCAATATCAAAGTCAGATACTAGAATTTTCCATTAATACGCGAAAAAAGAAATTTCTGCTTATTTTGATACAAGAACATAGATGTTTTGAGCGCAACAAGAAAACGTCAAATCTGTGTCATATCTTAGCTTAACCTTAAGCATATTTTGTTGGCAAAGCAGCACCTTTTTAGCTTAAGCACTCCTGACAACTGCTACAATTTTCAAAGCAAGCTGAATGAAGGTGCTTCGCAAATAAGAAAATAAGCGAACCTTACATCAACAGATAAAGTTTTGCCAGTGGCGGTAGCTGTGTGGGTTGTTGTTGTGGAATAGTATTTCACTTTTAACCCATCTGCTTGCACAAAAAATCAGTCAAGTTCCGTAACTGTTGGCATTTGTGTGCTTATTCTTCAGTTGCACCGCTTCTACTTTCATTATTTTTAAAAGAAATATTTTCTGAGAAATATGAAATATAAAAAAAAAACACTGCAAACAAAAATGATGAAAATTAAAATGGAAAAATCTGGGTTACCCACTGATTTAGCATACCTGCCATGTCAGCACTAGCACCCGCAGTCAGCTCATCTACATGCACCCACCCTTACTCACTCACTCACTCGCTTACTTAACTACTCACACGTTTACTTACTCAAGCAGTCACTCCTCCATTTTAATCAACATCAAATGTCATGAAAATAAAACACTGCAAATGGAAACATTATTTTGCATTGAATCAAGATGAAAGTTATTTGAATTGAAAGGATCTCTGATACAGGAGAAATAATTGTAAGGTACCTAAAAGTAAATAAAAACTTTTTCTGCTTACAAACTCATTAGATTGTATGGCTTCAGTTAAAAAGCTTAAGTATAACATTTAGCAGCTCAAAGCTCAGAGTTGTTGGTTGTTTAGCAGCAATTAAGAGTGACGTCGAATTAAAGTGAATGAAAATTTGAGTAGTGAGTATTTAGCAAAAAAACTCTGTCATAATTAAAATCACTGAGCTAAGTTGTTAATAACTAGTCAAGCAGAAGTTTGGAAGCGGTTCCTTTGTACCATTCGACACAGTGCTTTAAGTCCACATAAAGAAGGGTCCATTTAATTTTGTCTGCTCCATATTATTTTGATTGCCTTTTTTGTCACTATATTTGAGCTTGCTGATTAAAAAAATCTCAATTTAGATTCTTTTTAACATATTCAATGTGTCTCATTGTTAAATATTTCGCAAATTGTGTTTAATTATTTTGAGAGGTTATTGTATAAAATGCACATTCAGATTTTGAGGTGCGATAAGATTTGTGAGTTGTCCAATGTTTTGTGCTTATAACAAAGCATTCTTTTAATTTGGTATATGTAATAAAAACATTCCATGGAACACAGTTTCTTGAGATCTAAAAGAAAATTTGTGCAAGCATTGTGCAAGTATTCAAAAAGTCATTGCCTCCTTTTAGGCCGTACACTTACGCATATTATTTCAGTTGCAAGCAGAGTTGCCATTTATACAGATAAATTTGATTTTGTCAGTTTTTCCTTACCATATTAATATGCGTATGGGGTATATTAACTTTGTCACTCCGTTTGTAACGCCGCTAAAAAGACGTGGTAGGTATAGAAAAGTATATATATTAGGGTGGGTTGATTCTTTTTTTAAATCGTACAGCAAAAACGTAAACTACATGAAATTCTAAGAAAATTCTCCGACGAAACTATGTATCTAAAATAAAATCCTAATCCGCGCCTCTCGACTTGAAAATTAATATGCCCTCTTTTCTACACTCAAAATTTTTTTACATAAAAAAAAATATTCACCCAAGTAAAAAAGTTTGTATATAATTTTATATTTAATATTTTTATAAGGAACATAAATAAACAATTCTTATTTAATAATGCAAATAAAAACAAACAAAAGAAGTGTTTTCACTCAATCAATATTTCAGTAATTTTTCAGTAATTTTTTTTACCATAAATAAATTTTGTGTCATTAAAACAAATAAGGGCTTTAATACACACAAAGAAGCAATTATAGAATACAAAGAAAACTTCACTTATTGGTTACATGTTAATTTTATTACAAAAAAAAAATAATTTTTTTAATTATTCTTTGTTTTATGCAAAACGCAGTTTAGGTAAAACGTGTTCTAACTATTTTTCATATAGAATGCAATTCAGAGAAGACGCAAATTGGGGTTCAACTGCTTTTTTGATAATTGAATATTTTGATTAGTCTCAAAACAAAACCTGTATTGCATAAACTATAATATAATAAAACATAATATATTGTTAAAAAAAAATTTTTAGCGAGAGAAGAGGAAAAAAATTTCAAGTCGAGAGGCGCGGATTAGGAATTGATTTTAGACCTATGGTTTCTTTGGAGAATTTTCTTAGAATTTTATGTAGATTACGTTTTTGCTATACGATTTTTAATTTTTTTTTCATCCATACAAATCAACCCGCCCTAATATATATTCTTGATCAGCATCATCTCCTGGGTCGATTTAGCAATGTTCGTCTGTCCGCCTGTCTGTCTTTGATCCCGATAACAGCCGTCATTTAAGAGATATCGTAACGAAATTCAATATATAAGCTTGTTATTTAAAGTAAAGATTAAGTTGAAAAATGAGCAAAATCGGATGAAAACCACGTCTACCTCCCACACTAAGTTACTTTATGAAACCACTAAAAACTCCTTAAATTCCACCAAAATTCGTACAATGGCTTAAAACTTTGCAAATTTTTTTTTAATATTAACTATGCACTCGATGTTTGCAATTTAATATAAAGAAATGAAAATTACCTCGCATATAAAGTTACGTCATCATAATAGTAAAACTTTTATTAATTCAAAAAACATTAATGCACTGAGAAAAAAGCATACTACATTTAAAGAAAACTTACTCAATATTTAAGAAAATTTTACTTGAAAATTTTTTCAAATGGAACATTTTCTTTGAAAGAAAAAAATGATTTTTCAAAAAATTAATTAATTATTTCTTTCAGAGCAAAATTATTTCTTTCAAAAAAATTTTTATTTGAAAAAAATTCCTTGTCGCTAGCTAAAACAAGTAAAATTTTCTTAAATATTGAGTGAATATTCTTTGATTTTAGTATAATTTTTTCTAAATGTGTTATTTATTTTTAAAAATAGTATAAGAAATAAAACAAAGATAGTTTTACTCTTAAATCAAAAGTTGCAATTTATTAAACAAATTCAAGTTGTTTGTTTAAAAAAAACCTTCCTTAAAACTAAAGAAATTTCAGATTTTTAAAACAAAAACTTGTGTTTTTTATTTTAAAGTCGAACTTTTTTCTGAGTGGGATTCTGAGTTTCAAATGTGATATATTTGGATAAAAGCCACACCTTATAAAAGTGACGCCACCGAAATAATACTACATTCAAGACTTCGAATAAACTAAAACACGGCCGTGGAGTATTTTTACTTTGGTCCAGTCGAAGATATTTCCCTACTAGTTTCTATTGTTTTTAAATCTGGAAAAATACAAGAAGCTTAGGATTAGTGAAGCGAATTGTTGGGTTGGTTAAATAGGGTGTACCAAAAGTCACCGTCATTTAAATTTTTTAATAAAATGCATCGTTTTATCGAAATGTCTGTGAGTTAAGGTAGAGACATGGCGGTTATTGATGGATTATAATATCGCTCATATGGCCGTCAGTTGTAAAATTTAGTGCGACTTTATTTTCAATACTTAAAATGCCCGTAGCGGGGGCAAATTGCAGCAAACTTAATAGTTCAATTTAATTTTACCCTTATTAATATGCACTTTGATTTTTTCTTTTTGATACATTGGGACCATAATTTCTTGACCTCGACTGAGAACGACTACTTTTTGACGTCTCCTATATAGAAGAAGGATTAAAAACTCACGTAAGGTTTTTTCGAATTGCCTGCAGTTGTCAAAATATGACGGAGTGATATAGTTGGTCATTACATTTTTTTTTTCATCCGAAAGGCTTCTTTTTGCCATTACTCTTCGGATTATTTAACAAATTTAGAAAAACGTTATGGCATGATTGATTTCGCTCGAAATTTAAATTATTCCTAAGCTTTCTTCCGAAAAGGCTAAAATTTTCAATTTAATGCCACATGGCATTTTAAGTAAAATATTTTTTTCCACATTTTAACTCAAAAACAGCATTTGATATATACTCTAGGGTTCACGCGTTATATGACAAACTTTGAAGTGGTTTTATGCTTATGAAACAGAGCGAATATTGTTTTGTTTTTAGTCTCAAAAGTGCTTTTAGTAAAATATGACGTCGAGTTGAGGGGGCATTAGTTAACATTAACTAAATGCTAATTTGATTAGAATATTATGATAACCTACAGCCAGTTCTTTAGGAGATATCAATATATCTTCGATGGTTTTATATTAGTGAAACACACCTTATTCAATATGATTTTCTATTAAAATTTTTACAAAAAATAAAAAATAATGATAGAAATGTCATTAATTTTACTATTGCAGAAAGGGTAAAAATATAATTTGGGCTCCGAAAAACTAGAAATAAAAAAAAAGAATTGAAAAAATACAGATACCAATGTTTTTCTATATCGTTTTCAAAGTTGAAATATTTTTACAAAAGCTAAACATAGGCTAATTTCAAGTGTGACATACATTATAAATGACTTTTTGATCCACGAAAAATGTTTTTCTTTAAATCTCTGGTTCTACCGTTTTTACTGTTGGGTAAAGAAAAAAATTGGGTTTTTAATCAAATTAAACCAAATTCGGGTTTTATACGACAAGTTTTTAAACTTTTTAATTTGAAAATTGCCACATAAAAACTATTTTGATTCGATTTCATTAAAAACTCGATTTATGACAATTTTTTGTGTCAAAAAAGACTTCACTAGGGCATCCAATCCCGAGATTCTGGACTTTTTTTAGTCCCTAAGATCCTGGGATTGCCTCTACAAACAAAAATTCTAAAATATTCCTACAAAAAATTCAAAAATTTTAAATTAAAAACGTTTTTAAAACTGTCTGTACAAAATAACACAATAGGTCTTACCAATAGTAATTTTAATGTCGACTCTAACAGCCCTTTTCTGGCAAAGTAACAATTGTTACCCAGTATTTTTAATATTTCTATGTGTTTGTTGTAATTTTTTGATTTCAAACAAAATTTTAAGTTAAAAAAACACTAAATTTTAGTAAAAATTGTCACCTGCTTTTCAGATAGTGACAATTTCATTGATACATTTTGTTTATGACATTCACATTTTGTTTTGAAAACAAAAATTGCAACAAACACATATAAATATTAAAAATACTGGGTAACAATTGCTACTTTGCCAGAATAGGACTGTAAATTTAGTATAATCTTTTTGACAACAAATTCTATAGAATTAATGTCAGAAAAGCTCACACTAAATCTAGAGTTGGCATTAAATCGACTATTGGTAAAGCTCAATGTGTTAAGCACATGATACTTCATAAGAAATACTGATATGTGATTTTAATTATACAAGAATAAAAATCTTTTTTAACCAGCTGTAAGAAATATGACGTAATACTACCTTAGAAATTCCGAAATGTGACCTTAAAAATTAAAAAAAAACAAACTTCCTTAAACAAGTGGTACAAAATATCTCAAAATTCTTACTACGATATACTAAAATAATTATACTATTCAATTTTTTTTTTCAATTTTGGGAGCATGTACGAAAAAATTCAATGATGCTTCATGAGAAAAACTTGAATGTCATTTTAAAAATTTTAAATACAAACTTTTCTTAAACTAGCTGTACAAACTAACACAATGTTTGAAGCATATGATAATTCCTTAGAAATACTAAAATGTAATTTTAATAATAAAGGGTCCTCCAAATAACTTTTTTTTTTAAAGAACGCATTGGGTGGTCAGTTGGCTTCAACTCCTGAACCAATTGTATTTTGTATGGCGTCATACCAAGGTCTTTATGCAAAATTCGTCTCAATGATGTCTCCGAAATGTTCAATTGTTCAGAACGACGGTGAATTGATGTTGATGGCGCTTCACGAACACTTTCTGCCACAGCAGTAATATTCTCGGGTGTACGCACTGCTTTTGGCTTTTCACGCTTTGGTTTATCGATGAGGATGCCAGTTTCTTTCACTTTTTTCACAAGATAACGAACATACGGAGCTGACGGTGCTTCTCTTCTTCCAAAATCCATACGCAATTTTCGCACACATTCTGCAACATTACCATGATTTTCAAAGTAATGTCGCAATATTTCCCAGCGTTGTATTTATATCAGCGGAAGGATAAAACTAATTATCTGTCAAATCAGACATGAGCTAAGTGTAAAATATGCATTAAAAAATATAAATATACAAACCTTTGTTAAAGTAACTGCACAAAATATTTAAAAATACTAATTGGACCCTGGTTCGAGTCCGGGTTCGGGCAAGGCTACTTTCACTTTCTTTGTTCTTTCCTACATTTAAAAATTATGGAAAACAAAAAATCCACAGCTAAATTGTGAAAAATGTGAAATTAAAAGACAAAAACAACTAAGGGCTGGAAATGCTTGCCGAGGTTAAGGCATAACACTAGCCTTGGTTAAAAGCAATTCAAATTGTATTTCACGTTTGTTTCGCCTAATCAATAATTCACGTATAATTCCAATCAATTCCTCTAAATAATCTATCACTTTCCTTTCAGGTCAAAGACCAAACGTTGTTTATATAAGGCGCATGCCTTGGTTCTTTGATCTTTTTTTTTTAAAAAACAAAACTTTTGAAAAACTAAAATGTGACCATAAAATATAAAAAAAATTCTTTGAACAAGCTGTACAAAATATCACAAAATTCCTACTTAGAAATACTAAACTTTTTTGTTTTTTTTTTTAATAATTTTATGAACCTTCTGAATAATCTCATTTAATTAATTTTTTTTAAATTATTGATCCTTGTTTTCCGGAAATAAACAATAAATACTATCCAAACATTTAATCGAAACTGTGTTTTTTAATATTTTAAAATCTTCTGCAATGTTTTGTTTCATAAAACAAGGCGTAACTACTACTTCATATTACGTCTTCCGAAAAATTCGTTTTCTAAGGTTTGTCAAACCCGTGATTGTATTTTGAAAATCCCGAAATCCGGGGATTGCCGAAGCGTCCCAAAATTGGATTTTTTTAAAATAAAATTCAACTTTGAAGTATTCCAGCGCAACCAGAAATTATTTAACTGATTTAATTTATATTTATAAAATTTAAAAAAAAAATTAAAAATTGATACCAAATTACCAACATTTTGAAACACACAATTTTTTTATATTTATCCACTGTGTGTGCAGCAACATTATTGAGTCAGCCTAAAAGTAGTCATTGCTTTTTATTCAAACATTTTGAAGAGCAATGCTTCGTTCTTTTCTTCCCAACATAATTTTTGCTAACCGAATTCAAGCAATTTCATTAGCTACCTGTAGGCCACGGTAAAAAAATCAGCGCCAGCCAGTCGATGCTGGTTCGTGGTAGTGGAAAGAGTAAACGCGGATTCTTTGTGCGTTCTTGATACCAATCAAAATTTAGAGTAATTATTAAAGAATTTCTACTAAAGAATTTCGGTGTATGAAAAGTTGAAGCAAATTATCTTCAAATAAAGAACAAAATAAAGGAAGCTATTTTATGAAGCTATAAAGTGAGGATCTAATGTGTTCCGGCAGAAAAAGAATGAATTACGATACTAATTTTTGGTTTCTATGGCATTCAATTAATTTTTTCACAAATTTTTCGGCAGCTTCATTCTTCCTGCGTTGGTATTTGTGGTTGTTGCTGTTGTTGTGATTTCTGAGTTTTTTGTTGTAGTCTTCTTATAAACCTGTTTTTCGTGGCTCTAAGTATGTGTGTGTGAAATGTTTTGTTTACAATTTTATAAAGCAAGAAATGCACTAGGTTTTCAGTAAATGAACAACTTATACGGAGAAATAAACAAATAAGCAATAAACAAAATAAGCAAAGAAAATAAAAACACGTGAGAATTAAATAAAAATAGTTTCCAAACCTATGTGCTTAACAAAATTAAAAAATCACTTAATTTAATTTAGCTGTTGAAACAAAAGACTTAAGCAACAAACCCGATTTTCACACGCTCCACAAACTGTTCAAGAAAATAATTTATAAAAATTTGAAAGGGAGCAAATATACGACAAAACAGAGCGCAAAACAACAAAGAAAAATTCAACCACAACAACCACTGAGCAACATCGCCACATAAATAACTGCGAGCAAATCTGAGCCCCTTGCGCCAGGAGATGGGCACACGTGTCCCTCCACCACCAACGCCAGGCATCTGCGACAAAGCCATGGCTGGTCTGCCACAACTGATTGACGATCTGCAGCGATTGTCCGAGGATCAGGATAGCGCCGACGTTGTATTTCTGCTGGGGCGTGAGGAGGAACGTGTCTTTGGACATCGCATCATGCTGATGGCCAGGTAACGAATGCGTTGGTGAGACAAGTAAGTGCCCCACACTCGCCAAGAGTGTGTGAGAGTGTGAATGAGTCAAGGTGCGAGCGCATGAGGTGGTTACATGGGGAGAAGAGACAGGAGAGACACTATTCTTGTAACAAGATCTCCATTCATGGAGAAACTATTTTAATTGTTGCCGTTTGGTCGGCTTTTAAAAATTTTTAGTTTCTTACTCCAGTCTTGCGGACATTGTTTTTGTTATTGTTTTTCTTTGTGCATATTTTTGGTTTTTGTGCTCAGTGCGATTTGTAGCATGTGCTCTTGATTAATTAATCAAGCAATCAAGCACGTGCTGCAGTGTGAATAGTTGGCATATTTTAGCCTTTAAGTGTAACGTGATTGTCTAAGTTCCATTTTTGACACTAAATGGAACAAAAAATTAATTGGAATTTAATTTAAAGTCAAAGAGGATCCGATTTTTTTCATACGAATCCTTTTATTGACGAGACAAAACTTGGTAACGAACAAAAAAGAGCAATTATTTTTTAAATGGAGGCAATAAATTTACGAACACTTGTAATTTCTTAAGTTTTGCTAAAAATAATCTCCTTCCATACAAAACAACCCTAAAAACTATAAAATTATTTTAATTCAATTTTTTATTTATTAGCCATCTTACTAAGTTGGCGCAACAATAGTTGGCTAGTTTTGAGCTCATCCAAGAACATGCATGAAATATTCTTTATTTAGGCATTACAATAATAGTTAATTATTAAATATAGTTAACCTCCTTTGAATGTATCTTGAACTAAAGACCCTTTGTGCACTTCTTGTAGATGCAAGAGTTTTAAAACTGCCAAACGTGGAGAGCTCTGTCGCATACCCGGCAGCTCCGTATCACCTGCAGCACCTGGAATGCCCACACCAGTACGTCTGCCGCACGTAAATCCTGAAGTATTTCGGCAGTTTATCGTTTATGTCTACACAGCAAAGGTAAGCAAAAAATAAATAGTAGACATTTTTAGAGTATGGTATAAGAATTAATGTTTCGATACCAATACAAAGTTTTGATATGAAATGAATTGTCAGTGAGATATTTTTGCATAAATTCTAATTCTTTCGTTTACAATAGTATTAAAAAAGAAATAAAATTAAATTTAACGAATGGTAAAAGCATCGTGCAATAATCTAGATCCCATAAAAGTGAATATATAATCATAAATGATCGATGCAGAAATAAATTTTATCAAAAATTTAATGGTAAAGAAAACAGGCGCTGTGAAATAAGGCCCCAAAACAAAAACGAAATAAGGGCCCAACTATGGGGCTTTATTTCATTATGAAATAACACCCTACGAAATAAAGCCCCAACCTAAATTTAAATAAAGCCCCAATTTTGCCCAAATAATTAGGCTTTATTTAATTGTAAAACAACTTCTTATGAAATAAATTCCAATATGATGCAATAAGGACCCAAAGTCAAACATGCCAGTTTTTTAAAAGGCTCCAAAAAGAGGCATCCCAAAATAAAAGGCCTCAAAACTTAAAACGGAGTCAGACCCCAAAATTGGGGTTTAGTTCCATTGGGAAAAAATACCCCAATATTTTAGAAATAGTATCCCAAAACCTCTAAACACTTATAAATACTTATAAACACCACAATAAATGAAAACACCCCACAATTGTTAGTTTTTTATTATACAGAATTTGAAAAAATAGTTTTCCCCTGTACTAAATATTTTTATAAATTTGTAATCCAAATCGTTTGAGCTTATAAGATATAATTATTGTTTTGTATATCTATCATAATTTACAAATGTATAGTTTTTAAGAAAACTTTATTACTTTAGTTATATTTCGTAACTAAAGTGTAATTTCAATAGACTCCAATTTAAGTTCACAATTAAGAGATCTTGTGAAGTGAGAACGTCGTTAAATTTTCCTTTCGCCAAAAGGTTATCTCTTACTTTACAGGTGTCTTGCCGTTATTCATATTTTGTTATAGTTTTATAAGTAGATTTTTTCTATATGTATATCATTTTTTGATAGAGGACATGGAGAAGTTCACTGGTCCTTCTTTTACAATGAAATTTTTCACAATTCATTTTATTTTTTAATTTTCTATTATGTCCTCACTATGCGGCAGAAATATCAAAACTTAACATATTTTTTAAAATTTTTTCATTTGAGAAATTTTTAATTGATTTTAAATAACAAAAAGCGAAAAGTTGTTAGAACAACCGTATCCAAGTCTGACCCTCAAGGAGTGTTGAAATTTTTGGTGGCCTATTTTACAATGAAATAAAGCTCTAATTTTAAAAATTAAATAAGGCTACAAAAATCAAAATAACACCCCAAATATTCATGCTTTTATTTACTAATATCATTTTTGGGGCCTAATTTCATTTTGCTCATGGGGCCTTATTTCATTATGAAATAATGCCCCATTTTAAAAATGAAATAAAGCCCCAAAATAGGAGACAGCATCCCAATTATTTGTGTTGTTGTTTTTTATAGAAATGTTTGGGGCCTTATTTCATAGCGCCAAGAAAACAAACCCTTATCCAAGCGAACTTCTTGGGGTTTAAATCCTCCCCCAAAGGTTAGAAAATAGTTCAAATAAGAATATCAATACTGTTTTTGAAACAAATAGGTGTTAAGAACATTTTAAAATATTTTCAAATAAATCTTCCAGTGCTTAAAAATAGTTTATTTTTTTCTTCTTTTAGCACCAAAAGTTCCCTATTTCAAATTCAAACTATAAAAAGAATCGGTTGAGTAATGAACATTTCTTCCCAATTATTTCGAAATAACCAAAAAATTATAGTTAGAAAACGAAAATGATTTGACTCATGCAAAAAAATGTAAGCTTTTTGAAAAAAAAAACCGTTTCCCACTAAATTGAAATAAAAGATTTATTATTTAAAACTTCATTGAAAACATTTTGTACATATAAACTCTGTTATTGAAATACATTTTCCACAAACATTTTTATTGCATTTTGAACAAAAGCTCTTACAACTATTTCTCTGGCATAATAGCCGGTACACATTAACTGCAACAGGTGTCTACCTAAAAAACGAAAACTTTCCGTCAGAGAGAAATGTCGCAATATTCTCGACGACTTGATTATAATGACTGCAACAGCGGCAGTCTGTATTTCATACAAAACATAAACAAACTCTTCTCTGTTCGCTTTTGTCGTCTATCAAATTAGAAATAGATTGAAGTCTGCTGCAGCAACAATTGTGGTCGTGTTCTCCCTTTGTCGTGACGGCTTCAAAAAATACATCTTCATAAGAAAACATGCGTTCTATTTTTTGACAATTAGCGTTCGTCGCTTGTCGCACGCAGTCAATATGTATTGGCTATAATGCTTGAACTTGGCAATTCTTCCATAAGTCAACAGCATGAATTTTCGACATGGGAACGAAAGTGTTCTCGACTATGGTATAATAATACAGGTATTCTCGTGGTCTAATCGTGATCTCTTTGACAATACTACCAGAATTGTCAAAATCAGTTTTTTTTTTAAAAAACAATGAACAGAGAAAAATTAAATTACTCCAATTAAATATTTTTGTGTTGTGTTTAAAAACTTCAATGAAAGTAAATTACTTATTTTTTTAATTAAAATTAAGTGCGTGTTGTACCAAAAACATTTGGGTAAGGAAAATAGGCCGAGTTTTTGTGTTCCAGCTAACGAGCCTAGAACACAACGATGGAACATGGCATGTGTCAAAAATTTTGAAAAATATGCTCGTGTTTGCTATAGAGACTTCCACGTAAATAGTTTTTTGAAACCTCATATAAATTACTTCAACAGCTGCACAAAATCCTATTTTAATTGATTGATCAATAAAAAATTAAAAAAGCAAAATTGTTTCAGCCATGACAGATTCTTTTTAATTTTTCCTTTCTCATCGCATTCTCATCGGTTGCAGATTTTGTATGAGCTGTCAGTTGCTTTTTGACAGTTATGGTAGTTCGCTCTCAGCCGTGCTACTACCTCTATTCTTCTACTATGTTCTCTACAAGATTGATCATGATGAATTCTGAGAATTCTGAGAAGAAATTTCATTATGTAAGCCATAAGTTTCATGTTCTTAAAGCAATTAAATGTTAAATTATTTTATGAGTCAATTTGGCTCATAGCCGTAAAAATAGGTATACCACATTTGAATTTGCGAAATGAGGTGGTCGTTGGAGGGGAGTAACCTATATTTACCTATAAATCATTACGTAACTAAAAACCAACATTTGTATTTAAAAAATAATATTTCAGTTTTATATAATATATAGCAACAAAATGTTAAATGAGTGAAATTGGCTTAGTCCGTAAATCTAGTGTTAATATATTTTTGAGTAGAAAGAAATCCAATTCATTAAAAAAAATCGTATCAGTGAATTTTAATACATCTTCTTAACTTATTTGAGGCTAGTAATGCAATTTTAAAACGCGAAAAGTTTCTGCACGAAGCTCGCATTCGAGAACAAGTTCTTCTCTGCCCCAAAGGGAGCAAAAATTTTTGGTCATTTGTTAAAAGAGTTAAGAGTTATTTGTTACCAAATCTTCACTGACTCGGCTGATAAAGCGAACCTATTGGCTGGATTGTTTGCACAAAATTCCACTCTCTCGGATAGCAATCAGTCACTGCCCTTTGTTGAGGGTGGATCTTCTGCAATGCAGGAGATATACTTTCGAACGAGAGCAGTTAAAAGGGTCCTTACAAATCTCAACGTAAACAAAGCCTCTGGTCCTGATGGCATACCACCAATTGTGCTTAAAATGTGTGCTTCTTCGCTGGCTGGGCCTTTGCGCAACCTTTTCAACATCTCCTACAGAACAGGAGTATTTCCATCTTGTTGAAAGGTGGCAAATGTCCAGCCGGTACCTAAAAAGGGTGATGCCACGAACCCTGCAAACTACCGACCCATTGCGATATGCTCTACGCTTTCTAAAGTTATGCAGAGCGTAATAAACTTCAACGTTGTGAACTATCTGGAGCGCAACCAACTGCTCAGTGACCGTCAATATGGTTTCCGTAGGGCTTGCTCTACTGGTGACCTTATGGCGTTCTTAACCGAAGAATGGAATAAATGCGTTCACTTTTTCGGCAAGAGCACGGTTGTTGCTCTTTATATTTCTAAAGCGTTCGACCGAGTGTGGCATAAAGCGCTCGTGTCAAAACTTGTTGCATATGGTTTTGGTGGTAACTTTGCTCGATGGATCACGTGTTTCCTCAAGGACAGAACGATTCGAGTCGTAGTTGACGGTATTTCGTCCGAGGAGTACGCCATTAACGCAGGAGTACAGCAGGGTTCAGTTCTATCGCCAACTTTGTTTCTGGTTTTTATCAACGAACTTCTGTCGTTGACGCATAACCCAATACATTAGTTTGCGGACGACAGCAGCATTTGTCATTCATATTCATTAAAAAAACGCCCAAGCTCTATGGAGATTGAGAGAAAAAGGCAAAATATGAATGACACACTCCTAAATGATCTACAAAAAATCTCCGAGTGGGATCTTGCTAATAGAGTAGAGTTCACTGCAAGCAAGACCCAGTGCTGTATGTTAACCCACAAGCGGATGGATTGCCCCTTAGCACCCCTCAAAATGAATGGTGTGGATCTTGTGGAATCAGCCGCCCTTGACGTTCTGGGCATATCGATCAAGTGTGATCTTCGTTGGAATGATCATATTTTCGATGTGTCGAAAGAAGCGGGCAAGTGCCTAGGTTTTTTAAAACGGTGCAAAAAATATTTCACCTCAGCTGATCTTCGCATGATTTACACCTCATATATTAGACCGAAAATGGAGTACAATTCGCACATTTGGGCAGGGGCTTCAAGATCTTATTTGGAGCTTCTGGATCGAATTCAACGTCGTGCGATATATTTGATAGGGGATGAAAGTATTTCATCCTCTCTCAACTCTCTTGAGCATCGACGTAATGTAGGTTGCCTAAGCCTTCTGTATAGGTATTACCATGGGAAGTGTTCAAGGGAGATACATGACCTGACGCCACCAGCTCGTGTGTTTGCCAGGTCCACTCGGGCAGCTGTCCAAGCCCACCCCTTTACCATTGCGTCGATGCCCAATAGAACCTCGCATTACCGTGATAATTCGTTCTTTAGTCGCACGGTTAAGTTGTAGAATTTTAAACAAATATTCACCGACACTACTCCATCTATCCACCCTCCAACTAACTATCACCCATCTTCCGAATCAACACAATGCTTACGCATTTATAGGGGGCATCCCCTGAGCGTTGGTTTAGTCTAAAAAAAAAAAAGTTAAAAAAAATATATGTAAAATTCGCAGGACTCAAAAATAAGAGGAATTTTAGAAAGAATTCGTATAGGCCTTTTTCAAATCGAAATAAATTCATTGGAGTGGTTTTAAACTTCCCCAGAATACTTTTCAGAAAAAGTGATGATGCTGCTTTTAACTTTTAATTTTTGACAAAATACATTCTAAAATTTTTATAACTTATAAAAAATGTACTCCTACAAATATTTTGTCAGAAATATTTTTATAAAATATTAAAGTATTATTAAAAACAAAACAACAAATTTAAACTCCCCCAAAAATAATGTAGGCTCTGATGAGTTTGCATAAAATAATCTGTCATGATTTTGTTGTTCGTACCATAATTAAATTTTACTACTGAAAAAGTAATCTAAACGCACTTTTTTTACCATATGTTGTGAAAAACGCAAAAATGTGCCCACTTTTGTCATTTGAATCATTTAAGTTAAGAATCAATAAAAACTATTCCATAAATAAAAAAGAAAGGCAGGGATGTGCTGATATAGTTATATTTTGCTTAAAATTAAATTTTCCTCTTTTTCTTCATATCGACTTGAATAAAGAATTTATTATACAAATTAAAGCTCCGAAAAGTTTTCGAGTATTAGTAGTTTTAGTAGAAAAAAACCTGATCCCAATATTTTTCTTATTTGTCTTAAAAAGTCGCTGTATAAAAATTTTGTACAAAATAGGTTATATGCTTTGTTGGTGGATATATATTATTATGTACTTGAGTTTGACAGTGGTCGAAATTCGACCTTTTCGCATACATTCTCTTTTGATTCGGTACAAAGTATTTTGTTTGTTCGGTACAAAACATATGTTTTTACCGCAAGAATGATAGAGTAAGAGATTACGCTTTGCGCAGGTCCGTTACTTCTGCTAATAGAGTTTGACAACCAGCTGTTCAGTTGACTACATCACAATATTTTATTTCTTTGAGAAACGTACTGCGATCGGTTGAGTTTTATTTAATTGTGTATATCTCGAAGTATATTTGCGAGTTTTTAACTTAAAATTTAAAAAATGAAGTGTGCAGCTGCTAATTGTGGTAACAGTAGCAAACAAATATTTTTCAGAAACCTGATGTTTGCAATACATACAAAAATTAAACCAAGAAATTGTAGAAAATGCACACAAACGAAAACAAAAATACAAAAATATGTTAACTTAACAAAATTTGTTTCATTATTTAAAAACTTGGAACTATCATTTATTTGTCCTTTCAATTCACAGTTAAATTAATGGAAATAAAATAGCTGGGAATGTTTCAACTACATCAATTAAACTCTTAATAAACATTTTTACAAAATCCAAGTCGAAAAATAATGCTCACTGAAGTTGGCTTCTCAGACAATTTATTTTTTGACTAAGCTGCCTACTGGCTGTAATAGAAGAATAGTAAAAATAATGTTTGCAAAGGAGTACTTAATAAATTTACCTTCTTCTCGTTCCAATAAATTGCTTCTTACTTCTTTTATTTTAATTATACAAACTAAAATGTATGCAATTTTCATTTCTGTGTAGAAATCGTATGCAAAGTGAACGCTCTCCAAAACAGCATTGATATTATGACGTACATGCGCAGAACGACAATTTTGTTGTACTCATTTTCCTGTCTTCGGCGCAATCTTTGTATTCTATAGGGCTGTTCACATTTGTAACCGCTCATCAAATCATTTGTCAAATCGTTTGACCACAGAACTGTTCTGACTCTTCAAATTTTTCGTCAAATTTCATTTTATCTTGAACACCGAAGTAAGCACATCGCGATGACGGATAAATTTTAATACCTTTTGTTATTAAAATCGTATTGGAAGAAGAAGAAATTATTTTATAAATTATTATAAATTGTTTGCAACAGTTATTTATTATTATTTTGTTATTATTTTCTTCCGCTCCTTCTTTTGCCGCGATGTGCACAGGTTGAAAACTTTTTTGAACTGACAAAATCGTACTACACGGTTTGACGAGTGTTCACACTGGTCAAATCGTTCGTCAAATCAGCAGAAAAATCAAAAAATTTTGATTTTCATCAAACATTTTGGCCAACGATTTGATGAGTGTTCACACTCGTCAAATCACCATCAAATCCATACAAATTCTGTTGGTCAAATCAATTGTCAAATCAATTGTCAAATCATTTGATGATCGATTTGATGAGCGGTTTGAAATGTGAATAGCCCTTATCATTCTTGTTTTTACCGTAAAAATTTTGCATCACTTTTACTTTCCTAATAAGGGTGTTCACATTTCAAACCGCTCATCAAATCGTTTGTCAAATCCAATAAGGGCTGTTCACATTTCAAACCGCGTATCAAATCGATCATAAAATGATTTGACAATTGATTTGACCAACAGAATTTGTATGGATTTGATGGCGATTTGACGAGTGTGAACACCCATCAAATCGTTGGTCAAATCGTTTAATGAAAATCAAAATTTTTTGATTTTTCTGCTGATTTGACGAACGATTTGACCAGTGTGAACACTCGTCAAATCATGAAGTACGATTTTGTCAGTTCAAAAAAGTTTTCAACCTGTGCACATCGCGGCAAAAGAAGGAGCGAAAGAAAAAAATAACAAAATAATAATAAATAACTGTTGCAAACAATTTATAATAATTTATAAAATAATTTCTTCTTCTTCCAATACGATTTTAATAACAAATGGTATTAAAATTTTTCCGTCATCGCGATGTGCTTACTTCGGTGTTCAAGATAAAATTAAATTTGACGAAAAATTTGAAGAGTCAGAATACTTCTGACCATGGAAATTTCATGTTGTTCTATTGTATTTGACAAACGATTTGATGAGCGGTTTGAAATGTGAACACCCCTAATGAATTCGATCAGAAGAGAGCGCAATGTAAACTGCAAAACTCATGATATACTTAGACAAGGTAGTGTTAGGGCGAAGAGGCGGTGACCGAAACTATCAAAACGAAGTTATAATCTCAAACGAAATTTG